>JASGCC010003603.1:0-23297 GCA_030067915.1 Hydractinia echinata | reverse complement strand
AAGACTGTAATATGGCCTTTTGCGCCTAATAAGCCTTACACGTAAATCACGTGCTTCCACGTGCCTGCGCAGGTTACCATCGGTCTAGTCCTTCCACTCTCAATGGACTGCGACGTCCCAAGTCGTTTTCCCTGGCGCCATGGCCTTAGAACACCGTCTACTACGTGCACAGGCCTCTAAAGGCTGTAATATGGCCTTTTGCTGCCTAATAAAAGCCTTACACGTAAATCACGTGCTTCCACGTGCCTGCGCAGGTTACCATCGGTCTAGTCCTCCACTCTCAATGGACTGCGACGTCCAAGTCGTTTTCCCTGGCGCCATGGCCTTAGAACACCGTCACTACATGCACAGGCCTCTAAAGGCTGTAATATGGCCTTTTGCTGCCTAATAAAAGCCTTACACGTAAATCACGTGGTTCCACGTGCCTGCGCAGGTTACCATCGGTCTAGTCCTTCCACTCTCAATGGACTGCGACGTCCAAGTCGTTTTCCCTGGCGCCATGGCCTTAGAACACCGTCACTACGTGCACAGGCCTCTAAAGGCTGTAATATGGCCTTTTGCTGCCTAATAAAAGCCTTACACGTAAATCACGTGGTTCCACGTGCCTGCGCAGGTTACCATCGGTCTAGTCCTTCCACTCTCAATGGACTGCGACGTCCAAGTCGTTTTCCCTGGCGCCGTGGCTTAGAAACCGTCAACTACGTGCACAGGCCTCTAAACTGTAATATGGCCTTTTGCTGCCTAATAAAAGCCTTACACGTAAATCACGTGGTTCCACGTGCCTGCGCAGGTTACCATCGGTCTAGTCCTTCCACTCTCAATGGACTACGTCCCAAGTCGTTTTCCCTGGCGCCGTGGTCTTAGAACACCGTCAACTACATGCACAGGCCTCTAAAGACTGTAATATGGCCTTTTGCGGCCTAATAAAGGCCTTACACGTAAATCACGTGCTTCCACGTGCCTGCGCAGGTTACCATCGGTCTAGTCCTTCCACTCTCAATGGACTGCGACGTCCCAAGTCGTTTTCCTGGCGCCATGGCCTTAGAACACCGTCTACATGCACAGGCCTCTAAAGACTGTAATATGGCCTTTTGCGCCTAATAAAGCCTTACACGTAAATCACGTGCTTCCACGTGCCTGCGCAGGTTACCATCGGTCTAGTCCTTCCACTCTCAATGGACTGCGACGTCCAAGTCGTTTTCCCTGGCGCCATGGCCTTAGACACCGTCTACTACGTGCACAGGCCTCTAAAGGCTGTAATATGGCCTTTTGCTGCCTAATAAAGCCTTACACGTAAATCACGTGCTTCCACGTGCCTGCGCAGGTTACCATCGGTCTAGTCCTTCCACTCTCAATGGACTGCGACGTCCAAGTCGTTTTCCCTGGCGCCATGGCCTTAACACCGTCAACTACATGCACAGGCCTCTAAAGACTGTAATATGGCCTTTTGCTGCCTAATAAAAGCCTTACACGTAAATCACGTGCTTCCACGTGCCTGCGCAGGTTACCATCGGTCTAGTCCTTCCACTCTCAATGGACTGCGACGTCCAAGTCGTTTTCCCTGGCGCCATGGCTTATAACACCGTCACTACATGCACAGGCCTCTAAAGACTGTAATATGGCCTTTTGCGCCTAATAAAGCCTTACACGTAAATCACGTGCTTCCATGCCTGCGCAGGTTACCATCGGTCTAGTCCTTCCACTCTCAATGGACTGCGACGTCCAAGTCGTTTTCCTGGCGCCATGGCCTTAGAACACCGTCAACTACATGCACAGGCCTCTAAAGACTGTAATATGGCCTTTTGCGCCTAATAAAAGCCTTACACGTAAATCACGTGCTTCCACGTGCCTGCGCAGGTTACCATCGGTCTAGTCCTTCCACTCAATGGACTGCGACGTCCCAAGTCGTTTTCCTGGCGCCATGGCCTTAGAACACCGTCTACTACGTGCACAGGCCTCTAAAGACTGTAATATGGCCTTTTGCGCCTAATAAAAGCCTTACACGTAAATCACGTGCTTCCACGTGCCTGCGCAGGTTACCATCGGTCTAGTCCTTCCACTCTCAATGGACTGCGACGTCCAAGTCGTTTTCCCTGGCGCCATGGCCTTGAACACCGTCTACATGCACAGGCCTCTAAAGGCTGTAATATGGCCTTTTGCTGCCTAATAAAAGCCTTACACGTAAATCACGTGGTTCCACGTGCCTGCGCAGGTTACCATCGGTCTAGTCCTTCCACTCTCAATGGACTACGTCCCAAGTCGTTTTCCCTGGCGCCATGGCCTTAGAACACCGTCAACTACATGCACAGGCCTCTAAAACTGTAATATGGCCTTTTGCTGGCCTAATAAAAGCCTTACACGTAAATCACGTGCTTCCACGTGCCTGCGCAGGTTACCATCGGTCTAGTCCTTCCACTCTCAATGGACTGCGACGTCCAAGTCGTTTTCCCTGGCGCCATGGCCTTAACACCGTCAACTACATGCACAGGCCTCTAAAGGCTGTAATATGGCCTTTTGCTGCCTAATAAAAGCCTTACACGTAAATCACGTGCTTCCACGTGCCTGCGCAGGTTACCATCGGTCTAGTCCTTCCACTCTCAATGGACTGCGACGTCCCAAGTCGTTTTCCCTGGCGCCATGGCTTAGAACACCGTCACTACTGCACAGGCCTCTAAACTGTAATATGGCCTTTTGCTGCCTAATAAAAGCCTTACACGTAAATCACGTGCTTCCACGTGCCTGCGCAGGTTACCATCGGTCTAGTCCTTCACTCTCAATGGACTGCGACGTCCAAGTCGTTTTCCCTGGCGCCATGGCCTTAACACCGTCAACTACATGCACAGGCCTCTAAAGACTGTAATATGGCCTTTTGCGGCCTAATAAAGCCTTACACGTAAATCACGTGCTTCCACGTGCCTGCGCAGGTTACCATCGGTCTAGTCCTTCCACTCTCAATGGACTGCGACGTCCAAGTCGTTTTCCCTGGCGCCATGGCCTTAGAACACCGTCAACTACATGCACAGGCCTCTAAAGGCTGTAATATGGCCTTTTGCGCCTAATAAAAGCCTTACACGTAAATCACGTGCTTCCACGTGCCTGCGCAGGTTACCATCGGTCTAGTCCTTCCACTCTCAATGGACTGCGACGTCCAAGTCGTTTTCCCTGGCGCCATGGCCTTAGAACACCGTCACTACATGCACAGGCCTCTAAAGGCTGTAATATGGCCTTTTGCTGCCTAATAAAAGCCTTACACGTAAATCACGTGCTTCCACGTGCCTGCGCAGGTTACCATCGGTCTAGTCCTTCCACTCTCAATGGACTGCGACGTCCAAGTCGTTTTCCCTGGCGCCATGGCCTTAGAACACCGTCAACTACATGCACAGGCCTCTAAAGACTGTAATATGGCCTTTTGCTGCCTAATAAAGCCTTACACGTAAATCACGTGCTTCCACGTGCTGCGCAGGTTACCATCGGTCTAGTCCTTCCACTCTCAATGGACTGCGACGTCCAAGTCGTTTTCCCTGGCGCCATGGCCTTAGAACACCGTCAACTACATGCACAGGCCTCTAAAGACTGTAATATGGCCTTTTGCGCCTAATAAAGCCTTACACGTAAATCACGTGCTTCCACGTGCCTGCGCAGGTTACCATCGGTCTAGTCCTTCCACTCTCAATGGACTGCGACGTCCAAGTCGTTTTCCCTGGCGCCATGGCCTTAGAACACCGTCACTACATGCACAGGCCTCTAAAGGCTGTAATATGGCCTTTTGCGCCTAATAAAGCCTTACACGTAAATCACGTGCTTCCACGTGCCTGCGCAGGTTACCATCGGTCTAGTCCTTCCACTCTCAATGGACTGCGACGTCCCAAGTCGTTTTCCCTGGCGCCATGGCCTTAGAACACCGTCAACTACATGCACAGGCCTCTAAAGACTGTAATATGGCCTTTTGCTGCCTAATAAAAGCCTTACACGTAAATCACGTGCTTCCACGTGCCTGCGCAGGTTACCATCGGTCTAGTCCTTCCATCTCAATGGACTGCGACGTCCAAGTCGTTTTCCCTGGCGCCATGGCTTATAACACCGTCAACTACATGCACAGGCCTCTAAAGACTGTAATATGGCCTTTTGCGGCCTAATAAAGCCTTACACGTAAATCACGTGCTTCCACGTGCCTGCGCAGGTTACCATCGGTCTAGTCCTTCCACTCTCAATGGACTACGTCCAAGTCGTTTTCCCTGGCGCCATGGCCTTAGAACACCGTCAACTACATGCACAGGCCTCTAAAGGCTGTAATATGGCCTTTTGCTGCCTAATAAAAGCCTTACACGTAAATCACGTGCTTCCACGTGCCTGCGCAGGTTACCATCGGTCTAGTCCTTCCACTCTCAATGGACTGCGACGTCCAAGTCGTTTTCCCTGGCGCCATGGCCTTAGAACACCGTCACTACATGCACAGGCCTCTAAAGGCTGTAATATGGCCTTTTGCGCCTAATAAAGCCTTACACGTAAATCACGTGCTTCCACGTGCCTGCGCAGGTTACCATCGGTCTAGTCCTTCCACTCTCAATGGACTGCGACGTCCAAGTCGTTTTCCCTGGCGCCATGGCCTTAGAACACCGTCACTACGTGCACAGGCCTCTAAAGGCTGTAATATGGCCTTTTGCTGCCTAATAAAAGCCTTACACGTAAATCACGTGCTTCCACGTGCCTGCGCAGGTTACCATCGGTCTAGTCCTTCCACTCTCAATGGACTGCGACGTCCAAGTCGTTTTCCCTGGCGCCATGGCCTTAGAACACCGTCTACATGCACAGGCCTCTAAAGGCTGTAATATGGCCTTTTGCCTAATAAAGCCTTACACGTAAATCACGTGCTTCCACGTGCCTGCGCAGGTTACCATCGGTCTAGTCCTTCCACTCTCAATGGACTGCGACGTCCAAGTCGTTTTCCCTGGCGCCATGGCCTTAGAACACCGTCACTACATGCACAGGCCTCTAAAGACTGTAATATGGCCTTTTGCTAATAAAAGCCTTACACGTAAATCACGTGCTTCCACGTGCCTGCGCAGGTTACCATCGGTCTAGTCCTTCCACTCTCAATGGACTGCGACGTCCAAGTCGTTTTCCCTGGCGCCATGGCCTTAGAACACCGTCACTACATGCACAGGCCTCTAAAGACTGTAATATGGCCTTTTGCGCCTAATAAAAGCCTTACACGTAAATCACGTGCTTCCACGTGCCTGCGCAGGTTACCATCGGTCTAGTCCTTCCACTCTCAATGGACTGCGACGTCCAAGTCGTTTTCCCTGGCGCCATGGCCTTAGAACACCGTCAACTACATGCACAGGCCTCTAAAGACTGTAATATGGCCTTTTGCGCCTAATAAAGCCTTACACGTAAATCACGTGCTTCCACGTGCCTGCGCAGGTTACCATCGGTCTAGTCCTTCCACTCTCAATGGACTGCGACGTCCAAGTCGTTTTCCCTGGCGCCATGGCCTTAGAACACCGTCAACTACATGCACAGGCCTCTAAAGACTGTAATATGGCCTTTTGCGCCTAATAAAGCCTTACACGTAAATCACGTGCTTCCACGTGCCTGCGCAGGTTACCATCGGTCTAGTCCTTCCACTCAATGGACTGCGACGTCCAAGTCGTTTTCCTGGCGCCATGGCCTTAGAACACCGTCTACTACATGCACAGGCCTCTAAAGACTGTAATATGGCCTTTTGCTGCCTAATAAAGCCTTACACGTAAATCACGTGCTTCCACGTGCCTGCGCAGGTTACCATCGGTCTAGTCCTTCCACTCTCAATGGACTGCGACGTCCCAAGTCGTTTTCCCTGGCGCCATGGCCTTAGAACACCGTCAACTACATGCACAGGCCTCTAAAGACTGTAATATGGCCTTTTGCGCCTAATAAAAGCCTTACACGTAAATCACGTGCTTCCACGTGCCTGCGCAGGTTACCATCGGTCTAGTCCTTCCACTCTCAATGGACTGCGACGTCCCAAGTCGTTTTCCCTGGCGCCATGGCCTTAGAACACCGTCAACTACATGCACAGGCCTCTAAAGGCTGTAATATGGCCTTTTGCTGCCTAATAAAAGCCTTACACGTAAATCACGTGCTTCCACGTGCCTGCGCAGGTTACGATCGGTCTAGTCCTTCCACTCTCAATGGACTGCGACGTCCCAAGTCGTTTTCCTGGCGCCTGGCCTTAACACCGTCAACTACATGCACAGGCCTCTAAAGGCTGTAATATGGCCTTTTGCTGCCTAATAAAAGCCTTACACGTAAATCACGTGCTTCCACGTGCCTGCGCAGGTTACCATCGGTCTAGTCCTTCCACTCTCAATGGACTGCGACGTCCAAGTCGTTTTCTCTGGCGCCATGGCCTTAGAACACCGTCTACTACGTGCACAGGCCTCTAAAGGCTGTAATATGGCCTTTTGCTGCCTAATAAAAGCCTTACACGTAAATCACGTGGTTCCACGTGCCTGCGCAGGTTACCATCGGTCTAGTCCTTCCACTCTCAATGGACTGCGACGTCCAAAGTCGTTTTCCCTGGCGCCATGGCCTTAGAACACCGTCAACTACATGCACAGGCCTCTAAAGACTGTAATATGGCCTTTTGCGCCTAATAAAAGCCTTACACGTAAATCACGTGCTTCCACGTGCCTGCGCAGGTTACGATCGGTCTAGTCCTTCCACTCTCAATGGACTGCGACGTCCCAAGTCGTTTTCCCTGGCGCCATGGCCTTAGAACACCGTCTACTATGCACAGGCCTCTAAAGACTGTAATATGGCCTTTTGCTGCCTAATAAAGCCTTACACGTAAATCACGTGCTTCCACGTGCCTGCGCAGGTTACCATCGGTCTAGTCCTTCCACTCTCAATGGACTGCGACGTCCAAGTCGTTTTCCCTGGCGCCATGGCCTTAGAACACCGTCAACTACATGCACAGGCCTCTAAAGACTGTAATATGGCCTTTTGCGCCTAATAAAGCCTTACACGTAAATCACGTGCTTCCACGTGCCTGCGCAGGTTACCATCGGTCTAGTCCTTCCACTCTCAATGGACTGCGACGTCCAAGTCGTTTTCCCTGGCGCCATGGCCTTAGAACACCGTCACTACGTGCACAGGCCTCTAAAGGCTGTAATATGGCCTTTTGCTGCCTAATAAAAGCCTTACACGTAAATCACGTGCTTCCACGTGCCTGCGCAGGTTACCATCGGTCTAGTCCTTCCACTCTCAATGGACTGCGACGTCCCAAGTCGTTTTCCCTGGCGCCATGGCCTTAGAACACCGTCAACTACATGCACAGGCCTCTAAAGACTGTAATATGGCCTTTTGCTGCCTAATAAAAGCCTTACACGTAAATCACGTGGTTCCACGTGCCTGCGCAGGTTACGATCGGTCTAGTCCTTCCACTCTCAATGGACTGCGACGTCCAAGTCGTTTTCCCTGGCGCCATGGCCTTAGAACACCGTCACTACATGCACAGGCCTCTAAAGGCTGTAATATGGCCTTTTGCTGTAATAAAAGCCTTACACGTAAATCACGTGCTTCCACGTGCCTGCGCAGGTTACCATCGGTCTAGTCCTTCCACTCTCAATGGACTGCGACGTCCAAGTCGTTTTCCCTGGCGCCATGGCTTAGAACACCGTCACTACATGCACAGGCCTCTAAAGACTGTAATATGGCCTTTTGCTGCCTAATAAACCTTACACGTAAATCACGTGCTTCCACGTGCCTGCGCAGGTTACCATCGGTCTAGTCCTTCCACTCTCAATGGACTGCGACGTCCCAAGTCGTTTTCCCTGGCGCCATGGCCTTAGAACACCGTCAACTACATGCACAGGCCTCTAAAGACTGTAATATGGCCTTTTGCGGCCTAATAAAGCCTTACACGTAAATCACGTGCTTCCACGTGCCTGCGCAGGTTACCATCGGTCTAGTCCTTCCACTCTCAATGGACTACGTCCAAGTCGTTTTCCCTGGCGCCATGGCCTTAGAACACCGTCAACTACATGCACAGGCCTCTAAAGACTGTAATATGGCCTTTTGCGGCCTAATAACCTTACACGTAAATCACGTGCTTCCACGTGCCTGCGCAGGTTACCATCGGTCTAGTCCTTCCACTCTCAATGGACTGCGACGTCCAAGTCGTTTTCCCTGGCGCCATGGCCTTAGAACACCGTCTACTACGTGCACAGGCCTCTAAAGGCTGTAATATGGCCTTTTGCTGCCTAATAAAAGCCTTACACGTAAATCACGTGCTTCCACGTGCCTGCGCAGGTTACCATCGGTCTAGTCCTTCCACTCTCAATGGACTGCGACGTCCCAAGTCGTTTTCCCTGGCGCCATGGCCTTAGAACACCGTCAACTACATGCACAGGCCTCTAAAGGCTGTAATATGGCCTTTTGCTGTAATAAAGCCTTACACGTAAATCACGTGCTTCCACGTGCCTGCGCAGGTTACCATCGGTCTAGTCCTTCCACTCTCAATGGACTGCGACGTCCAAGTCGTTTTCCCTGGCGCCATGGCCTTAGAACACCGTCAACTACGTGCACAGGCCTCTAAAGGCTGTAATATGGCCTTTTGCTGCCTAATAAAGCCTTACACGTAAATCACGTGCTTCCACGTGCCTGCGCAGGTTACCATCGGTCTAGTCCTTCCACTCTCAATGGACTGCGACGTCCAAGTCGTTTTCCCTGGCGCCATGGCCTTAGAACACCGTCAACTACATGCACAGGCCTCTAAAGACTGTAATATGGCCTTTTGCGCCTAATAAAAGCCTTACACGTAAATCACGTGCTTCCACGTGCCTGCGCAGGTTACCATCGGTCTAGTCCTTCCACTCTCAATGGACTGCGACGTCCAAGTCGTTTTCCCTGGCGCCATGGCCTTAGAACACCGTCACTACATGCACAGGCCTCTAAAGACTGTAATATGGCCTTTTGCGCCTAATAAAGCCTTACACGTAAATCACGTGCTTCCACGTGCCTGCGCAGGTTACCATCGGTCTAGTCCTTCCACTCTCAATGGACTGCGACGTCCCAAGTCGTTTTCCCTGGCGCCATGGCCTTAGAACACCGTCTAACTACGTGCACAGGCCTCTAAAGGCTGTAATATGGCCTTTTGCTGCCTAATAAAGCCTTACACGTAAATCACGTGCTTCCACGTGCCTGCGCAGGTTACCATCGGTCTAGTCCTTCCACTCAATGGACTGCGACGTCCAAGTCGTTTTCCCTGGCGCCATGGCCTTAGAACACCGTCAACTACATGCACAGGCCTCTAAAGGCTGTAATATGGCCTTTTGCTGCCTAATAAAAGCCTTACACGTAAATCACGTGCTTCCACGTGCCTGCGCAGGTTACCATCGGTCTAGTCCTTCCACTCTCAATGGACTGCGACGTCCAAGTCGTTTTCCCTGGCGCCATGGCCTTAGAACACCGTCTACTACATGCACAGGCCTCTAAAGGCTGTAATATGGCCTTTTGCTGCCTAATAAAAGCCTTACACGTAAATCACGTGCTTCCACGTGCCTGCGCAGGTTACCATCGGTCTAGTCCTTCCACTCTCAATGGACTGCGACGTCCAAGTCGTTTTCCCTGGCGCCATGGCCTTAGACACCGTCACTACATGCACAGGCCTCTAAAGGCTGTAATATGGCCTTTTGCTGCCTAATAAAAGCCTTACACGTAAATCACGTGCTTCCACGTGCCTGCGCAGGTTACCATCGGTCTAGTCCTTCCACTCTCAATGGACTGCGACGTCCAAGTCGTTTTCCCTGGCGCCATGGCCTTAGAACACCGTCAACTACATGCACAGGCCTCTAAAGGCTGTAATATGGCCTTTTGCTGCCTAATAAAAGCCTTACACGTAAATCACGTGCTTCCACGTGCCTGCGCAGGTTACCATCGGTCTAGTCCTTCCACTCTCAATGGACTGCGACGTCCTAAGTCGTTTTCCCTGGCGCCATGGCCTTATAACACCGTCAACTACATGCACAGGCCTCTAAAGACTGTAATATGGCCTTTTGCGGCCTAATAAAGGCCTTACACGTAAATCACGTGCTTCCACGTGCCTGCGCAGGTTACCATCGGTCTAGTCCTTCCACTCTCAATGGACTGCGACGTCCAAGTCGTTTTCCCTGGCGCCATGGCCTTAGAACACCGTCAACTACATGCACAGGCCTCTAAAGACTGTAATATGGCCTTTTGCGCCTAATAAAGCCTTACACGTAAATCACGTGCTTCCACGTGCCTGCGCAGGTTACCATCGGTCTAGTCCTTCCACTCTCAATGGACTGCGACGTCCAAGTCGTTTTCCCTGGCGCCATGGCCTTAGAACACCGTCTACTACATGCACAGGCCTCTAAAGGCTGTAATATGGCCTTTTGCGCCTAATAAAGCCTTACACGTAAATCACGTGCTTCCACGTGCCTGCGCAGGTTACCATCGGTCTAGTCCTTCCTCTCAATGGACTGCGACGTCCCAAGTCGTTTTCCCTGGCGCCATGGCTTATAACACCGTCACTACATGCACAGGCCTCTAAAGACTGTAATATGGCCTTTTGCGCCTAATAAAGCCTTACACGTAAATCACGTGCTTCCACGTGCCTGCGCAGGTTACCATCGGTCTAGTCCTTCCACTCTAATGGACTGCGACGTCCAAGTCGTTTTCCCTGGCGCCGTGGCCTTAGAACACCGTCAACTACATGCACAGGCCTCTAAAGGCTGTAATATGGCCTTTTGCGCCTAATAAAGCCTTACACGTAAATCACGTGCTTCCACGTGCCTGCGCAGGTTACCATCGGTCTAGTCCTTCCACTCTCAATGGACTGCGACGTCCAAGTCGTTTTCCCTGGCGCCATGGCCTTAGAACACCGTCTACTACGTGCACAGGCCTCTAAAGGCTGTAATATGGCCTTTTGCTGCCTAATAAAGCCTTACACGTAAATCACGTGCTTCCACGTGCCTGCGCAGGTTACCATCGGTCTAGTCCTTCCTCTCAATGGACTACGTCCAAGTCGTTTTCCTGGCGCCATGGCCTTAGAACACCGTCAACTACATGCACAGGCCTCTAAAGGCTGTAATATGGCCTTTTGCTGCCTAATAAAAGCCTTACACGTAAATCACGTGCTTCCACGTGCCTGCGCAGGTTACCATCGGTCTAGTCCTTCCACTCTCAATGGACTGCGACGTCCCAAGTCGTTTTCCCTGGCGCCATGGCCTTAGAACACCGTCACTACATGCACAGGCCTCTAAAGACTGTAATATGGCCTTTTGCTGCCTAATAAAGCCTTACACGTAAATCACGTGCTTCCACGTGCCTGCGCAGGTTACCATCGGTCTAGTCCTTCTCAATGGACTGCGACGTCCAAGTCGTTTTCCCTGGCGCCATGGCCTTAGAACACCGTCACTACATGCACAGGCCTCTAAAGACTGTAATATGGCCTTTTGCTAATAAAAGCCTTACACGTAAATCACGTGCTTCCACGTGCCTGCGCAGGTTACCATCGGTCTAGTCCTTCCATCTCAATGGACTGCGACGTCCCAAGTCGTTTTCCCTGGCGCCATGGCCTTAGAACACCGTCAACTACATGCACAGGCCTCTAAAGGCTGTAATATGGCCTTTTGCTGCCTAATAAAAGCCTTACACGTAAATCACGTGCTTCCACGTGCCTGCGCAGGTTACCATCGGTCTAGTCCTTCCACTCTCAATGGACTGCGACGTCCCAAGTCGTTTTCCCTGGCGCCATGGCCTTAGAACACCGTCAACTACATGCACAGGCCTCTAAAGACTGTAATATGGCCTTTTGCGCCTAATAAAGCCTTACACGTAAATCACGTGCTTCCACGTGCCTGCGCAGGTTACCATCGGTCTAGTCCTTCCACTCTCAATGGACTACGTCCAAGTCGTTTTCCCTGGCGCCATGGCTTAGAACACCGTCAACTACATGCACAGGCCTCTAAAGACTGTAATATGGCCTTTTGCGGCCTAATAAAGCCTTACACGTAAATCACGTGCTTCCACGTGCCTGCGCAGGTTACCATCGGTCTAGTCCTTCCACTCTCAATGGACTGCGACGTCCCAAGTCGTTTTCCCTGGCGCCATGGCCTTAGAACACCGTCAACTACATGCACAGGCCTCTAAAGACTGTAATATGGCCTTTTGCGCCTAATAAAGCCTTACACGTAAATCACGTGCTTCCACGTGCCTGCGCAGGTTACCATCGGTCTAGTCCTTCCACTCTCAATGGACTACGTCCAAGTCGTTTTCCCTGGCGCCATGGCCTTAGAACACCGTCACTACATGCACAGGCCTCTAAAGGCTGTAATATGGCCTTTTGCTGCCTAATAAAAGCCTTACACGTAAATCACGTGCTTCCACGTGCCTGCGCAGGTTACCATCGGTCTAGTCCTTCCACTCTCAATGGACTGCGACGTCCAAGTCGTTTTCCTGGCGCCATGGCCTTAGAACACCGTCACTACATGCACAGGCCTCTAAAGGCTGTAATATGGCCTTTTGCTGCCTAATAAAGCCTTACACGTAAATCACGTGCTTCCACGTGCCTGCGCAGGTTACCATCGGTCTAGTCCTTCCACTCTCAATGGACTGCGACGTCCAAGTCGTTTTCCCTGGCGCCATGGCCTTAGAACACCGTCAACTACATGCACAGGCCTCTAAAGGCTGTAATATGGCCTTTTGCGCCTAATAAAGCCTTACACGTAAATCACGTGCTTCCACGTGCCTGCGCAGGTTACCATCGGTCTAGTCCTTCCACTCTCAATGGACTACGTCCAAGTCGTTTTCCCTGGCGCCATGGCCTTAGAACACCGTCAACTACATGCACAGGCCTCTAAAGACTGTAATATGGCCTTTTGCGCCTAATAAAGCCTTACACGTAAATCACGTGCTTCCACGTGCCTGCGCAGGTTACCATCGGTCTAGTCCTTCCACTCTCAATGGACTGCGACGTCCCAAGTCGTTTTCCTGGCGCCATGGCCTTATACACCGTCAACTACATGCACAGGCCTCTAAAGACTGTAATATGGCCTTTTGCGCCTAATAAAGCCTTACACGTAAATCACGTGCTTCCACGTGCCTGCGCAGGTTACCATCGGTCTAGTCCTTCCACTCTCAATGGACTACGTCCAAGTCGTTTTCCCTGGCGCCATGGCCTTAGAACACCGTCAACTACATGCACAGGCCTCTAAAGACTGTAATATGGCCTTTTGCGGCCTAATAAAGCCTTACACGTAAATCACGTGCTTCCACGTGCCTGCGCAGGTTACCATCGGTCTAGTCCTTCCACTCTCAATGGACTACGTCCAAGTCGTTTTCCCTGGCGCCATGGCCTTAGAACACCGTCAACTACATGCACAGGCCTCTAAAGGCTGTAATATGGCCTTTTGCTGCCTAATAAAAGCCTTACACGTAAATCACGTGCTTCCACGTGCCTGCGCAGGTTACCATCGGTCTAGTCCTTCCACTCTCAATGGACTGCGACGTCCAAGTCGTTTTCCCTGGCGCCATGGCCTTAGAAACCGTCTACTACATGCACAGGCCTCTAAAGGCTGTAATATGGCCTTTTGCTGCCTAATAAAAGCCTTACACGTAAATCACGTGCTTCCACGTGCCTGCGCAGGTTACCATCGGTCTAGTCCTTCCACTCTCAATGGACTGCGACGTCCAAGTCGTTTTCCCTGGCGCCATGGCCTTAGAACACCGTCAACTACATGCACAGGCCTCTAAAGGCTGTAATATGGCCTTTTGCTGTAATAAAAGCCTTACACGTAAATCACGTGGTTCCACGTGCCTGCGCAGGTTACCATCGGTCTAGTCCTTCCACTCTCAATGGACTGCGACGTCCCAAGTCGTTTTCCCTGGCGCCATGGCCTTAGAACACCGTCTACATGCACAGGCCTCTAAAGGCTGTAATATGGCCTTTTGCTGCCTAATAAAAGCCTTACACGTAAATCACGTGCTTCCACGTGCCTGCGCAGGTTACCATCGGTCTAGTCCTTCCACTCTCAATGGACTGCGACGTCCAAGTCGTTTTCCCTGGCGCCATGGCCTTATAACACCGTCAACTACATGCACAGGCCTCTAAAGACTGTAATATGGCCTTTTGCGCCTAATAAAGCCTTACACGTAAATCACGTGCTTCCACGTGCCTGCGCAGGTTACCATCGGTCTAGTCCTTCCACTCTCAATGGACTGCGACGTCCAAGTCGTTTTCCCTGGCGCCATGGCCTTAGAACACCGTCACTATGCACAGGCCTCTAAAGGCTGTAATATGGCCTTTTGCTGCCTAATAAAGCCTTACACGTAAATCACGTGCTTCCACGTGCCTGCGCAGGTTACCATCGGTCTAGTCCTTCCACTCTCAATGGACTGCGACGTCCAAGTCGTTTTCCCTGGCGCCATGGCCTTAGAACACCGTCACTACATGCACAGGCCTCTAAAGGCTGTAATATGGCCTTTTGCTGCCTAATAAAGCCTTACACGTAAATCACGTGCTTCCACGTGCCTGCGCAGGTTACCATCGGTCTAGTCCTTCCATCTCAATGGACTGCGACGTCCCAAGTCGTTTTCCCTGGCGCCATGGCCTTAGAACACCGTCAACTACATGCACAGGCCTCTAAAGACTGTAATATGGCCTTTTGCTGCCTAATAAAGCCTTACACGTAAATCACGTGCTTCCACGTGCCTGCGCAGGTTACCATCGGTCTAGTCCTTCCACTCTCAATGGACTGCGACGTCCAAGTCGTTTTCCCTGGCGCCATGGCCTTAGAACACCGTCTACTACATGCACAGGCCTCTAAAGGCTGTAATATGGCCTTTTGCTGCCTAATAAAGCCTTACACGTAAATCACGTGCTTCCACGTGCCTGCGCAGGTTACGATCGGTCTAGTCCTTCCACTCTCAATGGACTGCGACGTCCCAAGTCGTTTTCCCTGGCGCCATGGCTTATAACACCGTCAACTACATGCACAGGCCTCTAAAGACTGTAATATGGCCTTTTGCGGCCTAATAAAGCCTTACACGTAAATCACGTGCTTCCACGTGCCTGCGCAGGTTACCATCGGTCTAGTCCTTCCACTCTCAATGGACTGCGACGTCCAAGTCGTTTTCCTGGCGCCATGGCCTTAGAACACCGTCAACTACATGCACAGGCCTCTAAAGACTGTAATATGGCCTTTTGCGCCTAATAAAGCCTTACACGTAAATCACGTGCTTCCACGTGCCTGCGCAGGTTACCATCGGTCTAGTCCTTCCACTCTCAATGGACTGCGACGTCCAAAGTCGTTTTCCCTGGCGCCATGGCCTTAGAACACCGTCTACTACGTGCACAGGCCTCTAAAGGCTGTAATATGGCCTTTTGCTGCCTAATAAAAGCCTTACACGTAAATCACGTGCTTCCACGTGCCTGCGCAGGTTACCATCGGTCTAGTCCTTCCACTCTCAATGGACTGCGACGTCCAAGTCGTTTTCCCTGGCGCCATGGCTTAGAACACCGTCAACTACATGCACAGGCCTCTAAAGACTGTAATATGGCCTTTTGCGGCCTAATAAAGCCTTACACGTAAATCACGTGCTTCCACGTGCCTGCGCAGGTTACCATCGGTCTAGTCCTTCCACTCTCAATGGACTACGTCCAAGTCGTTTTCCCTGGCGCCATGGCCTTAGAACACCGTCAACTACATGCACAGGCCTCTAAAGGCTGTAATATGGCCTTTTGCTGCCTAATAAAAGCCTTACACGTAAATCACGTGCTTCCACGTGCCTGCGCAGGTTACCATCGGTCTAGTCCTTCCACTCTCAATGGACTGCGACGTCCAAGTCGTTTTCCCTGGCGCCATGGCCTTAGAACACCGTCTACATGCACAGGCCTCTAAAGGCTGTAATATGGCCTTTTGCTGCCTAATAAAAGCCCTACACGTAAATCACGTGCTTCCACGTGCCTGCGCAGGTTACCATCGGTCTAGTCCTTCCACTCTCAATGGACTGCGACGTCCCAAGTCGTTTTCCCTGGCGCCATGGCCTTAGAACACCGTCAACTACATGCACAGGCCTCTAAAGACTGTAATATGGCCTTTTGCGCCTAATAAAAGCCTTACACGTAAATCACGTGCTTCCACGTGCCTGCGCAGGTTACCATCGGTCTAGTCCTTCCACTCTCAATGGACTGCGACGTCCAAGTCGTTTTCCCTGGCGCCATGGCCTTAGAACACCGTCACTACATGCACAGGCCTCTAAAGGCTGTAATATGGCCTTTTGCTGCCTAATAAAAGCCTTACACGTAAATCACGTGCTTCCACGTGCCTGCGCAGGTTACCATCGGTCTAGTCCTTCCACTCTCAATGGACTGCGACGTCCCAAGTCGTTTTCCCTGGCGCCATGGCCTTATAACACCGTCAACTACATGCACAGGCCTCTAAAGACTGTAATATGGCCTTTTGCGCCTAATAAAGCCTTACACGTAAATCACGTGCTTCCACGTGCCTGCGCAGGTTACCATCGGTCTAGTCCTTCCACTCTCAATGGACTACGTCCCAAGTCGTTTTCCCTGGCGCCATGGCCTTAGAACACCGTCAACTACACAGGCCTCTAAAGACTGTAATATGGCCTTTTGCTGCCTAATAAAGCCTTACACGTAAATCACGTGCTTCCACGTGCCTGCGCAGGTTACCATCGGTCTAGTCCTTCCACTCTCAATGGACTGCGACGTCCCAAGTCGTTTTCCCTGGCGCCATGGCCTTAGAACACCGTCAACTACATGCACAGGCCTCTAAAGGCTGTAATATGGCCTTTTGCTGCCTAATAAAAGCCTTACACGTAAATCACGTGCTTCCACGTGCCTGCGCAGGTTACCATCGGTCTAGTCCTTCCACTCTCAATGGACTGCGACGTCCAAGTCGTTTTCCCTGGCGCCATGGCCTTAGAACACCGTCAACTACATGCACAGGCCTCTAAAGACTGTAATATGGCCTTTTGCGCCTAATAAAAGCCTTACACGTAAATCACGTGCTTCCACGTGCCTGCGCAGGTTACCATCGGTCTAGTCCTTCCACTCTCAATGGACTGCGACGTCCAAGTCGTTTTCCCTGGCGCCATGGCCTTAGAACACCGTCAACTACATGCACAGGCCTCTAAAGACTGTAATATGGCCTTTTGCGCCTAATAAAGCCTTACACGTAAATCACGTGCTTCCACGTGCCTGCGCAGGTTACCATCGGTCTAGTCCTTCCACTCTCAATGGACTACGTCCCAAGTCGTTTTCCCTGGCGCCATGGCCTTAGAACACCGTCAACTACATGCACAGGCCTCTAAAGGCTGTAATATGGCCTTTTGCTTAATAAAGCCTTACACGTAAATCACGTGCTTCCACGTGCCTGCGCAGGTTACCATCGGTCTAGTCCTTCCACTCTCAATGGACTGCGACGTCCAAGTCGTTTTCCCTGGCGCCATGGCCTTAGAACACCGTCTACATGCACAGGCCTCTAAAGGCTGTAATATGGCCTTTTGCTGCCTAATAAAGCCTTACACGTAAATCACGTGCTTCCACGTGCCTGCGCAGGTTACCATCGGTCTAGTCCTTCCACTCTCAATGGACTGCGACGTCCAAGTCGTTTTCCCTGGCGCCATGGCCTTAGAACACCGTCAACTACATGCACAGGCCTCTAAAGACTGTAATATGGCCTTTTGCGCCTAATAAAGCCTTACACGTAAATCACGTGCTTCCACGTGCCTGCGCAGGTTACCATCGGTCTAGTCCTTCCACTCTCAATGGACTACGTCCCAAGTCGTTTTCCTGGCGCCATGGCCTTAGAACACCGTCAACTACATGCACAGGCCTCTAAAGGCTGTAATATGGCCTTTTGCGCCTAATAAAGCCTTACACGTAAATCACGTGCTTCCACGTGCCTGCGCAGGTTACCATCGGTCTAGTCCTTCCACTCTCAATGGACTGCGACGTCCAAGTCGTTTTCCCTGGCGCCATGGCCTTAGAACACCGTCAACTACATGCACAGGCCTCTAAACTGTAATATGGCCTTTTGCGCCTAATAAAGCCTTACACGTAAATCACGTGCTTCCACGTGCCTGCGCAGGTTACCATCGGTCTAGTCCTTCCACTCTCAATGGACTGCGACGTCCCAAGTCGTTTTCCCTGGCGCCATGGCCTTAGAAACCGTCACTACATGCACAGGCCTCTAAAGGCTGTAATATGGCCTTTTGCTGCCTAATAAAAGCCTTACACGTAAATCACGTGCTTCCACGTGCCTGCGCAGGTTACCATCGGTCTAGTCCTTCCACTCTCAATGGACTGCGACGTCCCAAGTCGTTTTCCCTGGCGCCATGGCCTTAGAACACCGTCAACTACATGCACAGGCCTCTAAAGACTGTAATATGGCCTTTTGCGGCCTAATAAAGCCTTACACGTAAATCACGTGCTTCCACGTGCCTGCGCAGGTTACCATCGGTCTAGTCCTTCCACTCTCAATGGACTGCGACGTCCAAGTCGTTTTCCCTGGCGCCATGGCCTTAGAACACCGTCACTACATGCACAGGCCTCTAAAGGCTGTAATATGGCCTTTTGCTGCCTAATAAAAGCCTTACACGTAAATCACGTGCTTCCACGTGCCTGCGCAGGTTACGATCGGTCTAGTCCTTCCACTCTCAATGGACTGCGACGTCCCAAGTCGTTTTCCCTGGCGCCATGGCCTTAACACCGTCAACTACATGCACAGGCCTCTAAAGACTGTAATATGGCCTTTTGCGCCTAATAAAGCCTTACACGTAAATCACGTGCTTCCACGTGCCTGCGCAGGTTACCATCGGTCTAGTCCTTCCACTCTCAATGGACTACGTCCCAAGTCGTTTTCCCTGGCGCCATGGCCTTAGAACACCGTCAACTACATGCACAGGCCTCTAAAGTGTAATATGGCCTTTTGCTGCCTAATAAAAGCCTTACACGTAAATCACGTGCTTCCACGTGCCTGCGCAGGTTACCATCGGTCTAGTCCTTCCACTCTCAATGGACTGCGACGTCCCAAGTCGTTTTCCCTGGCGCCATGGCCTTAGAACACCGTCTACTATGCACAGGCCTCTAAAGGCTGTAATATGGCCTTTTGCTGCCTAATAAAGCCTTACACGTAAATCACGTGCTTCCACGTGCCTGCGCAGGTTACCATCGGTCTAGTCCTTCCACTCTCAATGGACTGCGACGTCCCAAGTCGTTTTCCCTGGCGCCATGGCCTTAGAACACCGTCAACTACATGCACAGGCCTCTAAAGACTGTAATATGGCCTTTTGCGCCTAATAAAGCCTTACACGTAAATCACGTGCTTCCACGTGCCTGCGCAGGTTACCATCGGTCTAGTCCTTCCACTCTCAATGGACTGCGACGTCCAAGTCGTTTTCCCTGGCGCCATGGCCTTAGAACACCGTCTACTACATGCACAGGCCTCTAAAGGCTGTAATATGGCCTTTTGCGCCTAATAAAGCCTTACACGTAAATCACGTGCTTCCACGTGCCTGCGCAGGTTACCATCGGTCTAGTCCTTCCACTCTCAATGGACTACGTCCCAAGTCGTTTTCCCTGGCGCCATGGCCTTAGAACACCGTCAACTACATGCACAGGCCTCTAAAGGCTGTAATATGGCCTTTTGCTGCTAATAAAGCCTTACACGTAAATCACGTGCTTCCACGTGCCTGCGCAGGTTACCATCGGTCTAGTCCTTCCACTCTCAATGGACTGCGACGTCCAAGTCGTTTTCCCTGGCGCCATGGCCTTATAACACCGTCAACTACATGCACAGGCCTCTAAAGACTGTAATATGGCCTTTTGCGCCTAATAAAGCCTTACACGTAAATCACGTGCTTCCACGTGCCTGCGCAGGTTACCATCGGTCTAGTCCTTCCATCTCAATGGACTGCGACGTCCAAGTCGTTTTCCCTGGCGCCATGGCCTTAGAACACCGTCAACTACATGCACAGGCCTCTAAAGGCTGTAATATGGCCTTTTGCTAATAAAGCCTTACACGTAAATCACGTGCTTCCACGTGCCTGCGCAGGTTACCATCGGTCTAGTCCTTCCACTCTCAATGGACTGCGACGTCCCAAGTCGTTTTCCCTGGCGCCATGGCCTTAGAACACCGTCAACTACATGCACAGGCCTCTAAAGGCTGTAATATGGCCTTTTGCTGCCTAATAAAGCCTTACACGTAAATCACGTGCTTCCACGTGCCTGCGCAGGTTACCATCGGTCTAGTCCTTCCACTCTCAATGGACTGCGACGTCCAAGTCGTTTTCCCTGGCGCCATGGCCTTAGAACACCGTCACTACATGCACAGGCCTCTAAAGACTGTAATATGGCCTTTTGCCTAATAAACCTTACACGTAAATCACGTGCTTCCACGTGCCTGCGCAGGTTACCATCGGTCTAGTCCTTCCATCTCAATGGACTGCGACGTCCCAAGTCGTTTTCCCTGGCGCCATGGCCTTAGAACACCGTCACTACGTGCACAGGCCTCTAAAGACTGTAATATGGCCTTTTGCGCCTAATAAAGCCTTACACGTAAATCACGTGCTTCCACGTGCCTGCGCAGGTTACGATCGGTCTAGTCCTTCCACTCTCAATGGACTGCGACGTCCCAAGTCGTTTTCCCTGGCGCCATGGCTTATAACACCGTCAACTACATGCACAGGCCTCTAAAGACTGTAATATGGCCTTTTGCGGCCTAATAAAGCCTTACACGTAAATCACGTGCTTCCACGTGCCTGCGCAGGTTACCATCGGTCTAGTCCTTCCACTCTCAATGGACTACGTCCAAGTCGTTTTCCCTGGCGCCATGGCCTTAGAACACCGTCAACTACATGCACAGGCCTCTAAAGACTGTAATATGGCCTTTTGCGGCCTAATAAAGCCTTACACGTAAATCACGTGCTTCCACGTGCCTGCGCAGGTTACCATCGGTCTAGTCCTTCCACTCTCAATGGACTGCGACGTCCAAGTCGTTTTCCCTGGCGCCATGGCCTTAAACACCGTCAACTACATGCACAGGCCTCTAAAGACTGTAATATGGCCTTTTGCGCCTAATAAAAGCCTTACACGTAAATCACGTGCTTCCACGTGCCTGCGCAGGTTACCGGTCTAGTCCTTCCACTCTCAATGGACTACGTCCCAAGTCGTTTTCCCTGGCGCCATGGCCTTAGAACACCGTCAACTACATGCACAGGCCTCTAAAGACTGTAATATGGCCTTTTGCGCCTAATAAAAGCCTTACACGTAAATCACGTGCTTCCACGTGCCTGCGCAGGTTACCATCGGTCTAGTCCTTCCACTCTCAATGGACTGCGACGTCCAAGTCGTTTTCCCTGGCGCCATGGCTTAGAACACCGTCACTACATGCACAGGCCTCTAAAGGCTGTAATATGGCCTTTTGCTGCCTAATAAAGCCTTACACGTAAATCACGTGCTTCCACGTGCCTGCGCAGGTTACCATCGGTCTAGTCCTTCCACTCTCAATGGACTGCGACGTCCCAAGTCGTTTTCCTGGCGCCATGGCTTAGAACACCGTCAACTACATGCACAGGCCTCTAAACTGTAATATGGCCTTTTGCGCCTAATAAAAGCTTACACGTAAATCACGTGCTTCCACGTGCCTGCGCAGGTTACCATCGGTCTAGTCCTTCCACTCTCAATGGACTGCGACGTCCCAAGTCGTTTTCCCTGGCGCCATGGCCTTAGAACACCGTCAACTACATGCACAGGCCTCTAAAGGCTGTAATATGGCCTTTTGCTGCCTAATAAAAGCCTTACACGTAAATCACGTGCTTCCACGTGCCTGCGCAGGTTACCATCGGTCTAGTCCTTCCACTCTCAATGGACTGCGACGTCCAAGTCGTTTTCCCTGGCGCCATGGCCTTAGAACACCGTCACTACGTGCACAGGCCTCTAAAGGCTGTAATATGGCCTTTTGCTGCCTAATAAAGCCTTACACGTAAATCACGTGCTTCCACGTGCCTGCGCAGGTTACCATCGGTCTAGTCCTTCCACTCTCAATGGACTGCGACGTCCCAAGTCGTTTTCCCTGGCGCCATGGCTTAGAACACCGTCAACTACATGCACAGGCCTCTAAAGACTGTAATATGGCCTTTTGCGGCCTAATAAAGCCTTACACGTAAATCACGTGCTCCACGCCTGCGCAGGTTACCATCGGTCTAGTCCTTCCACTCTCAATGGACTGCGACGTCCAAGTCGTTTTCCCTGGCGCCATGGCCTTAGAACACCGTCAACTACATGCACAGGCCTCTAAAGACTGTAATATGGCCTTTTGCTGCCTAATAAAGCCTTACACGTAAATCACGTGCTTCCACGTGCCTGCGCAGGTTACCATCGGTCTAGTCCTTCCACTCTCAATGGACTGCGACGTCCAAGTCGTTTTCCCTGGCGCCATGGCCTTAGAACACCGTCAACTACATGCACAGGCCTCTAAAGACTGTAATATGGCCTTTTGCGGCTAATAAAGCCTTACACGTAAATCACGTGCTTCCACGTGCCTGCGCAGGTTACCATCGGTCTAGTCCTTCCACTCTCAATGGACTGCGACGTCCCAAGTCGTTTTCCCTGGCGCCATGGCCTTAGAACACCGTCACTACATGCACAGGCCTCTAAAGGCTGTAATATGGCCTTTTGCTGCCTAATAAAGCCTTACACGTAAATCACGTGCTTCCACGTGCCTGCGCAGGTTACCATCGGTCTAGTCCTTCCACTCTCAATGGACTGCGACGTCCCAAGTCGTTTTCCCTGGCGCCATGGCCTTAGAACACCGTCACTACGTGCACAGGCCTCTAAAGGCTGTAATATGGCCTTTTGCTGCCTAATAAAAGCCTTACACGTAAATCACGTGCTTCCACGTGCCTGCGCAGGTTACGATCGGTCTAGTCCTTCTCTCAATGGACTGCGACGTCCAAGTCGTTTTCCCTGGCGCCATGGTTAGAACACCGTCACTACATGCACAGGCCTCTAAAGACTGTAATATGGCCTTTTGCGGTGTAAAAGCCTTACACGTAAATCACGTGCTTCCACGTGCCTGCGCAGGTTACCATCGGTCTAGTCCTTCCACTCTCAATGGACTGCGACGTCCAAGTCGTTTTCCCTGGCGCCATGGCCTTAGAACACCGTCAACTACGTGCACAGGCCTCTAAAGGCTGTAATATGGCCTTTTGCGCCTAATAAAAGCCTTACACGTAAATCACGTGCTTCCACGTGCCTGCGCAGG
>JASGCC010003602.1:0-23304 GCA_030067915.1 Hydractinia echinata | reverse complement strand
TTAACTATAAAATCTAAGAAATTTATCTAAATTTGAAATAGAACAATCAAAAACTATAAAACTTATGTTTTGAAAAATCTTTAAATTTTTTTAAATTTCTCCAGCACAAGTTCTGCTGTGAGATCGCCATTCGCTGAGCTAAGAAAAAAAAAGATGATGATCAATAAAAATATTAGTTAAAAATCAAGGAAAAAAATTATCCATTAAGTTATCAAGTTTGGACAGGGTTCGTTTGGAAATCTTCAAGAAGTATCGAAAGCTAAACCTAAACATCACGAAATAAATAGATCTTTGCCGAGATAAAGCTAACTTATAAACATAGAAAAGAGACATCTTTTTTTCAGACAGCTAAATGCCTATCCCTTGCTTCTTATAGCCAAGTTTTTTATGATGTCTATCATGTTACTTTAGTGGACTCAGACATTTAGAAAACAAACAAACAAAATAAACATGTCAAATAACTTCAACGAATCTCAAATGTTCTTACCTGACATTTTTGGCTACAGTACCATGCTTTTCGACATCCAGAACACAAGTACTGGGCGTCTTTGCTGCATATTTTGCAATGTCTTTTTTCAGTGTCCTCTTGAGTTTTGTGCCTGTCGTTAAATTGTTCAGTTTTTTCTTTTTGATTAATTTCATCTTGAGAAAGTCTTTTGTATAATTCAGCAGAAACATACGTCTGCGGTGGCGAACGCCTTGGGAATTTATTTAACGGATCAGGTGGATTAGTACTGCTTGCCCGCTTCAAACTTATCTCTTCGTGTGTTGGCAGTCCTTCGCGTTCTCTAATACTTGCGGAATAATCCAGAAAACTGTAATCTACAGGTTTTGATCGTCCAAAGTCCAATGAACCGTTTCTAGTACGTGGAATTTTGTGACTGTAAAATCGTGGTACAGTCGCGTCTAAATGACTGTGTGGCATCTAGAAAATAATGTTGTTGTATGTTATTAGGGATATAAAAGTTTACACAGAACTGTGTCTAGATGCTATGTCTATCTCTTAGCTTGAATACATTATATAACAGTTGCGTGGCATTAAAAAGAAAGTGATTTTCAATTTGCATTGTTTATTAGTAAATTGTTATTGGGAATATGATCGATTGGAACTTATGCATATTTCCCGGGTATGGTATATAAGAGTTAGGGTTAGTGCTTTTGTTCTTATGCATAATAACTGGTTAATATGCATAACTCCTAAATTTATCACAATCCCCGTAACAAATGTAATAAAAAATTGAATGATATTTCGGTTTGATTACG
Source organism: Hydractinia echinata (assembly GCA_030067915.1). NCBI lineage: Eukaryota > Metazoa > Cnidaria > Hydrozoa > Anthoathecata > Hydractiniidae > Hydractinia > Hydractinia echinata. The sequence continues at coordinate 22,041 of JASGCC010003602.1, read as the reverse complement.
ATTTTAACATTGAATAATACTACTTAATGCGTCTTTCTTTATGCTTATTGATCATTAGAAAAATACAAATGATTATACCTCTTTATGTGTCGGTATTAGCATTGGTTCCCTAGGTTCTTGTAATGGTATTCTACCCACAACCGGATGAGCACGAAACCTTAACCGTTCTTCTTCTTCATGTTTTCGTATGGCCAACAGTTGTTCCTTCGTCAGTCTTGGTATTCCATTCGGCATGGATAAAGGAGATGGCTTACCAAGGGCGGTTCTCTCACGCTGTGCCTGTTCCAGGAATAGTTCGTGCGTTCCAGGCCGAGGTACAATAGTATCTGGCCGTAGGGATTGTGTACTGTTTATTTCTGCTTCTCTTAGAGCTAGTTTTTCTCTTTCTGTCAGTCTATCGTCCCTTACTACATGCCTGTTGGATTGTCTTACAGTGTGTTCCAAGGGAAATCCTAGCTGTAACACCCGTAGATCGTCTACAGTACGTATTCGTTCGTTTAATGGAACCCTTGCATCATCAACTATCGTTGTCTTTGGATCACGAAAAGCATGTCCCGGATATTGGTTTAGTTTTTCTATTCGTTGTATTTCCTCCCGTTTTCTAGCTTCTTGTATCAAATGTATGTCTCTTTCACGCATGTGTTTACTGTATAAAGGATTTTCACGTAAGAGTTCTCTGGGACTCAGCTTTACTCCATTCTCATATATTGCATCAGCATTTCCTACTGTCTCTGCTCCTGGTGGCAGGTGCCTATGGTAAGGATGGATGCGATTATCAGGGAGCCTTTCGTCAGTATTTGTATGGACATAAGAAGAAGGCGAGTAACGTGCACGTGCATAATGGGTTTGCGTTTCGAGTAAATCATTCATTTTCACTCGTACAGGTGAGGGATGTAAAGGTTCGTTAATTTTATAAGAACGACCTTCAATATTTCGGGATAAAGAATTGTATTCCCTGTTGGCAATATCTCCAGATATTCGTATTTCGTCTTTGGGAATTTGCGAAAGTTCCAGAGGAGGTGCAGACCTCAGATATCTTCTATCTTCGCTCGCACGTTTTTGCATACTTAGTTGTCGCATTCGATTCACCCTTTCCATTTCTAATATGGCTCTGTTTTGCTCTTCTTCTGTTGGTCTCTTTCTGTTATAACGCTCTTCTACTATATATTTACTGTAAGGAATTTGACTAACGGTAGGATGAGGATACGGATATTGTTGCGGATACGTAAACGGTTGACTATCTGACTCTTTTCGTGTCATCACTACAAGGTTAGAAGGTAACACTTGATATGGTGATTGTTGTGCACTATCTTCAGAACGAGCTCTTTGTACACCTGGCGATCGTTCAGGGTATTGTGCATATGTTCTTTCTAAAGGAGCAGAAGCAGTATGAATGTGAGAATGACGTTGAGATCCCTCCTGTACTGGCACTATTGATGATGTCAGCGCTGGGGGTTCACCACGATAGACTGTTGGACGCGAAGGCTGCTTATGCTGAATTTTCACTGACGCAGCAACGGTGTCTTCAACGACTACTTTTTCATGATTATTTAGTTTTTTGTCTAAAAGTGCCGGTGGAAGTGATGTCACTGGTGAAATTTTTGGCAGAACATTTTGCATTTTGTGTCCGACTTCAGGAGGATTAATTCTATTTGGGCTACTTAATTGGGGATTTGAAGACTTCGGATCTAACATCCTTAGCAGCAGTGTAGAATGCGATAAATCTTTTGAACTGCTGTTTTCGATTTCAACATTTCTTCTTCTCATTTTGTAACTTTTCTCGTTTATGTCATTATTTTCGTTCGGCCTACGAATTGTGCTGTCATTTTCCATTTTTGATTTAGCATTATTGGTATTGATATCGTTGCTTCTGTTACAAAAACTTTCAACTTTCACGTCGTCAATATTTTTCACAGCTGATGTTTTGCCCTCGTTTTGTAAAGAAACGTTTACAATATTTGCATTAGAATCCTTAGCATATACTTTTTTATTGCTCATATGTCCAGCTTCGCTAAGAGACATAACTGACAGGATTTTTATTTCGTTTATACCAGACGCAGTCACAACAGGGTTTCTTTTGATTTCCGCAATATTTTGGCTCAATGGCGGAGGTGGTGTTGTTATTTGTGATTGCATTTCTTTTTCCTCCTGTGATGGATTTTGCACTGCATTTTCTGTCAATATGTGTGGCTGAATGTAAATCTGCTTCTGAACTCCATACTGTAGTTGCAGTTGCTGTTGACGTAATGGTTGTTTTTGTGCTTGTTGTTGTTGTTGTTGTTGCTGTTGTTGTTGATTTTTTTGTTTCTGGTGGTGTTGGTTTTGGTGTTGTTGTTTGTGCTGTTGTAGTGATATTTGTGGCGGTTCTTGGAGCTCCTGTTGTGACTGAAGTTGCTGTTGTTCTATTTTAACTTGTTGTTTTGTTTCCTGTTCTGAATGTTTATGTTGTTGACAGACCTCTTTTTGTTGTTGCTCCTTCTGTTGTTCTTCTTTCTTTTGATGTAACCATTGTTTGGGTTTCTCTATCGCCAAATTCCCCTGTTTCCTTTCGGCATTTTGTGCTGTTAATTGTGGTTTCATCATGGTCGTAGAAAAAGACACCAACGGAGCGTCCTGGGATAGTAACTCGCTTTTCGCTTGTTTTTCTTGATTTTCTTGAGTCGTTTCTGAGATTTCCTTAGACAACGGCAATGTGCATGTGTCATCGTCTTTGGATTGCTCCTGTTTCTGGTTTAGTGATGATGGTGATGATGGTTTATCTGAAGGTAGGGAAAATTTTCTTTGTTTTATATCAGAAGTATTTCTCATTTCATCTTTTGTTTCTTTAGGTTGATTTTTGTTTGAATTGGAAGCAGACACATCTCTTTCAACTAACTTATTTTGTTGCTTCAAGCGTTCAACAAGCCAGTTGTGATTCGGTAAATCTAATGCCAATCTATTTTGACTTGCCTTAAAGTCTGTATTAACTTCTGATTTTTTGTTAGTGTTTTTTTGCTTTTGCTTTTTTCTTTGACTTTTGATATTCATATTATGATCTACTGTTTCTGTATCGCTACAAGTAGTGTTAGCATTATGATTCCTTCTTTACTGCCTAATTTTTCTTCATGGCATGTTGCTGTGATATCCATGGCATCAGTTGCAATTTCTGATTCTTCTTTTTTGGTTGGGGAATTGTTCACTTGTTTAGCTGGCACATGTTGACCTGAAGCTGAATGAATACTTTCTTCTTCTACTTCAGTATTATTGTTCTCGATTGTTTTTTCTTTCACTTTAGCAGGACTTTCTGTTATAAGTTCAAGTTTATCTTCTGTTTTTAAATCGACACTTTTTGCCTCAGCAGGAAATTTGTTTTCATTTCCAACGGTTGTTTTAGCAGGTTCTTCCTCGTTTGCAACAGAAAGCAAAGGTGGCGCTGCAGGCTGTTGCGCACTGTCATCGTTAGTTACATCAATTATGAGATCTGGAGACGGAATATCCCTCTGTAGATTCTCTTTTTGTAACGTCGTCGAACTTTTAGAAGTAACAGCAACGTCCCTACTTTTTTTAGCTCGCTGATCTTCCATGATACTAAGTGTATCTTTACTTCTTCTATCCCGTGACTCTCGAGTATATTCCAAAATTCGATTCTCCATTTCCTTGATTTTTTTTTCTTTTTCCTGTATTATTGGTATTAAGGAGCGTTGTCCGGGTGGTAGATCTGAATGCTTACATTGTTTCATATTAAACTCGGCAGCACTTTGCTCCTTCATGGCCAAAACCATTGCCTTATTTGGCATTATTACGTCTGATATCCTTGATAGGTTATAAATATCATGAGGTGAGCTTAATCGTTGATCAACTCTTCCTTCGAAACGCGAATTGTAAGGGTGATGTTTGTGAGGAAATGTGTGCATAACGGCATGCTCTGGTCTTCCTCTTCCATTTAAAAATTCATTTCTAAATGGCTTTTTATTCACATATTGCATTGTTCGTATGTCATTTACCATAGCAGCATCATGATCTCTTTTGTATTTGTCCTGCCTTAGCTGTTGATCACGTGCCAAATCCTCAATGAGCAAACGTTTTTGTTTTTCCAGATCTTCTGTTAATCTTTGTTTTTCACGAAATGATTGTCGATTTTGATCATCAGTCATTAAACGTACATACTCTTGGTTAGCTCTGTAATAAGCATCTTGCTCCATGTGTTTACGATTATTATATTCATGCTCACGCTGCTCTGCTCTTGCGAGCCATTCTCTTTTTTGAATGTCTAATGGCATGTTCTGCATTTGGGCATGCCTTTTGGCGTCAAGCCATTCTGGTGGACGTTGAAAAGCTTCACGCGCTTTTGCCAATTCATGATTTCGGATGATTTCTTCCGCATGAGAATGTGGCAATTCTATTCCTGGTATGTAAGGAATTGACCTTGGTGTCATCAAAGGAGCTGTTTGTTCCGATGGTAATATCGCATCGTTATTTGGAAGTCGACTCGCCATATGAATCATACTACAGTGTTCATTTTTGTAAATTCTTCTTTGATATTGGCAATCATTGTCTATTTTCTAAATATTAAAGCTCACAAAATTAGGACGACGAGTGTGGTAACCCTTTTAACAATGGAAGTTGTAGTATATATCAAAGGTAGGTCAAAAGGTTAGGTATTTAAATCACATTTGACAATGCATTGTGAATTATATCCCAAAACAATACCTTATGACGACAAATGCTTTAGACAAAAACATTTTTATTAGCATTGCCATGACAACTGACGGAAACAATTAGACAAAAATTACCACTGGGTATTCCTTTGTTTAGCAGCTTGCGCTTATTTATTATCACCGCTCAGAAAAAAAATTAATCCCCATTGTGTATAATAAGAATTCGGATTGAAAATTAATAAATATTTTCAATGACCTTTAACTTGTAATGAGCAAAACAAAGCTAATTTTACCAATATTCTGGACAAACAACCTTAAGAAACCAGTCTAATACTAAAAACAGTATTAACAACAACAACCTAGCATTAACAACAAGCAAACAAATAAACAAACAAACAAAGATGCATACAAAAGCTAGCAAATAGGATTAAGCTAAAGTACTGATAAATGCTGATAAAAGAAAAAAACATATCAAAACATATCAAAACATAAGCTCTATAATAATTTAATTTGGTTCAATGAGAAACGTCAACAAAAAGTCTTGAACAATTTTCCATTACTTCACAATGTCAAAGTCAACAATATATAGTATTAGTTATAATAATAATAATCCCTAGAAGCAGGTATTTTGGCAAGCACAATATTGATTTTACATCCTTGTGTTTCATCATGACATCCTACCGTTTCCCTTTTAGCAAACCTAATATGTCTTTAATAACCGCACCTCACATGCTTTCAGACTCAATTAGTTTTTTCTATCCAGAAATTGCAGCAGAAACAAAGAGGCTTACAGCTCATAACGCGTTATCTGCTAATTAAAATTAATAAACGTGATTTTAATTAAGAATTAGTCAAGCGAATGACAGTCTTAGTCCAATATGATGAAATGATTCAAAGCAGATTTGATAAAAACAACAACAACAACAACAACAACAACAAACAATGCTCATAATGTCGTTTTTTTGTTTAGCAAGCAATTACTTGCACATGACTGAACACCCACTGGCAATGCAGCCGATTTTGCAGCATTTGTACATTTTAATTGTCCCAAAGACATCACGTAAAATATATAGATCCATAAAATTAATTCACTGTGAAAAAAGACAGCAAAAAAGAGCATATTCATAAACTTTGTTTATAAGTTAAAATTATATCCATTAACTCTATTCAGTTCGCGGTTTCTCGAACATACAACGCCTCCGCTAAAGAGCCGACAGGGGAGTTAAATTGAATTTCCTTCGTATAAAATATGTATTTGCCATTCAGTTATTTGCAGATACAAAAACATATCTTCTTTTTATATACGTAGGTCTAATTTTAGCAAGGCTAATGACGAGTATTTCCTGATAAAATATTTTTAGGTCTCCAGCAAAGACGACAAAGGTCATTGTAAAGTTCTCTGATTACTTTGCAAAGCTTCACATCCGCGCATTAGCTGTAGTTATAAAATGTTTTTTGTCCTCCATGTAATGGTAGCAAACGTTTAATTTTGCATTTTTCGGAACTAAGAAGGTTGAAGACAAGAAGCGATAAAATTTTATAAAAAAGTGATTTTTCGCTCAGCCAAGTATCATCAGACTATATATTTTGCAGCAGAATAAATTTCTATTTCATTCTTAAATTTTATAATTTGGCACAATAGGTAAATAAAAGAAATAAAAATCGAAGTTATAGAATAAATATGGTATGACTAAGAACGCACAGGGAGTATAAAGGACAACCTAGATCCAAGACTCTTTAATCCCTATTGTTTGGAAACCAAAAACAGCTGAAGATGTCGAGACCTCTACAGATGTTAGACGAATACAAACATTAAACAGACATACATCACAACACAGTCTAAAGATCCTGCAATTTAGTTATAGCATCTTCAAATTATAAAATTTAAAAGTGTAGCTACGTAAGAATTTTATTTGCTGTGAAGCACATAGTCTGATAATGTGCAACATTGCTGGCCGAAATATCACTGTTATATACAAAAAGTTAAAAAAATCGTTCTTTGTATTTATTTTTTGCATCAAAACCACTTATCGTAAGGCAGGAAAAGTGTTCAAAAGGAGCAAAATAATGTTGAAACAATTTTTTGTTGTGAAAGTTTATAAAAAGTCGAAATACTGAAATCGTGAAATTGCTAAGAGAGTTCTTGCACTGGAGACGTGTTAAAACTTTTTTAAAAACGTGTAGCGCCACAAATTGGGGTAACACAAGTATTTTACGCATTTAAGCTGGAGTAAGACATTTCAATGAGAACCTAACCTATAAGATCAAAATGTATACACTAAAAATATAACATATGTAAAACTCGAAATCATAAATGATCTAATATTCCCTTTAAACTTTTAACCTCTTTACATGCAGATTTGACCATAAAACGAGCCCTTTCTCCCAACATATAGTGTCTTAAAGCTGACTTTATTGTCAGGGGACTTCCTGACTTGAAGAATAACGATTGTATTTTTTAATCCTTTTTATTATTAATTCCTTTATATAATTAATTCTGTTTTTCTTTATACTTACATATCCACACATATAAGTCACCATTAAAGATGTGATGAGTTTACTGGCTTAAAAGTTGATGAAAAATCTCTCTTATAAATAATTAATCCTTTTCATGTCTGCTTAAATAGTATGACGTAACATATAGAAAACAAAATGTTGAATGTAAATTAACATTCTCGTCTCTTCATTTTTAATAGAAAATGTAAGAGACAAAAATATCGATCCAGTGTCAGATTGTTTAATACTCTCCGTTGTTGCAAGACAATCTTAATACTTACACGCATTGTAAATTACTTATAAATTAACTGACGAATCGATACAGGGAAGTTTCTTGGTAATTTCAGGAAAGAAAATAGTCACATGTCATATCTTTACTTATCTCGAGTTTTAAATACTTATCTAGGCGTTAACTGTATACTTTACACATTCTCCTTGTTCTAATTTACACAGTCTAATTTATATCACTTTCATGACAATGTCACTAAATTACAAATAATTGGGGAAAAATTGTGGTGGTTTTACAGGCTTTTCTGCTTACATAAGCCTTTTTTTCAATCATAGATTTATTCTACATGAGCTAAATAGCTGTTTGAGCGTTGAAAGAATGAAGCAAAAACTTCATACTTCATACTTCATACTTACGCAATTTATTATCTTGATTAAATTAATTTAATATTGTTGTGGTTGTTGTTGTTGCCGTTGTTGTTGTTTTTATTACTGTCTTTGCTCGCGCGACATAGTATTTTATATACACAATAATAATAAAACCAAAAAATTACTTCTACAATTTCCAAAATATTCCAGTGCAATGATTCTCAAATACAAATATTATCTCAACATCCAGAATGTTCAATTAACTCGTCGTCACCCATTGCTAATGCTGTTAAAAGTTCCCAAGTAATATTAATAAATATCTGTTTGAAATTTAAAGCAGAAGTCTTCCGAATAAATAGAATAACACGTTTTATCAATGTTACTGACTTGAAAATCTAACACACGGTTAATAATTCACTAATAATAAATAGCCACAATAGAAGGAGAGAGAGAGAAACTCCATTGAAATAGTGAATGGCCATTTTATTTGAAAACATCTGTGCACCTGTGGGACAGAAAATGGATTCCTCTAAAACATTTATAAATGATGTTAACGTTTTTCAAGAACATAAATTCATAAATATTAGAAAAGAAAACACCTTGTCAATTATTTAAGTAATTGTATATATGTGTATACTATTGACAACACCACTTCTAAAGCGAGCTTTGAATAGACGATTGTAAAACCGAAATGAAACGTCTCGGTTTTTAAATGGCTATTTTATTACAATACCATGCTTGATTGCTTTTCAAACAAAGCATTACGTCATGTCATTATTGTCGTTTAATACAAAGGAGACATATCAAAGAGAAAAGCAGGAGATTAGCGGAATTCCATACATGGTATCTAGCTTAAATAAAAGCGACATGTAATCGGTTTTAATTGCTTTGCTCTGGTAACATAATTACACTGTGGTTTGTGTCACAAAAAGGAATCGAATTACGTATTAATTAAAATCACAATTGGCTTTAAAAAGTATGAATTATAAAAAATTAAAGCCTTTTACACAAGCATTCATGTAATGTATTCATGATCCAATGTTTTGCTAACCTGTTTAAACTTTTTTTTTAAATGAATCATGTCAGTAAGAACAAGAGATTCCGAATGTTGAAATTGCATGCATGAATTTTCTATCCAAGCATGCAATTTTATGATATTATTTTTTTGTACTTGCATATATATTTATGTCCTTAATACAGAGCTTCAAGTTTGTAAATAATTTTAAGCTTTTGGAGTGTGGATGAAAACTGTTTTAAATACACGTTTCCCGAATTGCATGTTTTTTAAAGTTTTAGAATTTTGATGTTTTGACTTTAAGATCATATTCACCATCATTGAATTGGTGTGTGTGTAAATTTTCAACTTAATCCGACATGTGAAAATGCTGTTTTGGGGGTATTAATGTTACGGTCAAAGTCTTCTTAATTTTGACTTGTACTAATAAGCTTGTTTCAAGCAGAGGTCGATTAGTACAAAATTATAAAAGCTGTTTTAACAGGTTGTTTGTTTGCTGTATGAATATAGAAATTTCACATTTTATCAAGTTTCATGTGAGGTTTTCGAAAATCACATTCATTTTGTTTGAGAAAGTTGAGAAATAGCAGCGGTACATCAAAGAAAACTAATTCGGGAAAGGTGTATTAACGTTTTAATATGTTTACAAAAAACTGAAGAATTAGCAGCCAATAATTAGGAAAACTCAGTTTCTTATACTAAAACAAAAATGAATAAAGCCAAACTCCACTCCTCATCTTACAGCGGTTGGGTGTGGCACATCCCTTTTTATCAAAAAACTTCATATAGAAAAAATAATTGTTCGCAACAATGAGTAAGTTATAAAATACAGAAAAAAATCTTACCTTTAAAAAACATTTTCTTAGCAAGTAATCGTACGCTTTAATTATCGTGTTTTTAGTATTTGCCCGTCAAAATGAACACGCATGTGTCAATATTGACATATCTGCCAGTGATTTTTCGGTGGTTTTTTCGTCATTTTATTTGATCTAAGATAACTTTACATTTAAATATAGTTGAAGTTTATCGTAGACACAGCTGAATGGCGCGAAAATACATCTGGATAAACAAAATCAAAAAAAAAAATAATAATAAAATTTCGTTTATCTTTATGCAGCGATTTTGTAAATAAGATAACTGTAGTTCCAATAACTTTCTTTACCTCGTGATTGTCTAGCTATATATACATTTTGGAGAAACGTTGTTTTAATGAAATATTACTTGTTTTTGTTAATCATCAAATTTTCATCTCATTTAATTATTATCTACAAATTTTAATATTATATTGTAAATAAAAAAAGATAATTAAATTTCGACAAAAATAACCTGTATTCAAGGCATCTTCTGCTTCAGAAAATTTATCAGATAACTTTTGAGTAAAAATTTTCTCTATAGTAGGGCTGACCAAATGTAGTCAGGTTGTTATGATGTTCTGTATGTTTACTTTTTTAATATAAAACATAACAATACTTTCTTGCGAAACTGCTTAGATTCCTCACGCTCTTTGCAGAAAGAATTATTGAAGCGTAACAGAATTTTTTGTTGTTGTTGAACCTTAAAGTTTCTTGAGGACTTCGCAAATTCCCTAAAAATAGTTTTCCTATTTGGTGAGAAAATTATAATTTTCTGCAAAAAAATATTATCGCCCTCTTTTAAAATGTATCACAAAATGAACCCTTGATTTATTAAATCCGACAAATTTGATCGTGTAGCTATGTTGAATGTTGTATGATGTTGAATGTTGAATTCAATTGTCGAATTTGAATTTTCAAAAGGTGAATGTATTCAAAAGACGTTGACTATTCAACAAATTACAACTAACCACACTCCCTGGTTTAAATGGTAAATTTAAGGAATTGAATCAAGAAAGGTTGATACACAATTGAATTCATTTAAAACAGTACTTTTCGCTAAAAATAAAATTCATATAACTTCGGTGAAAATTGAAATAATGACTTGAAAAATGTTATGGCATGGTTCTATACCGATTTGATGAGATTGATACAAAAAAATTTCTACTTTCATTACAGTTTCTACTTTTAGCCGTTTTTCAGGGACGCTAATAAGCGTTCAATTTGACTATGGATGTAGGATTTGACAAAGATACATGTGCAAAAAACATTAAGAGCAATTCTCATGATTAAAGTCAGATAGGGTCTAAAAAAATGTATGCAACATTTCGGCTGTTTAACACACTTTCCCACTGCCTAATATTTGGAATGTACAAAACCAGAATTTCACGAAATATTGGTCGTAATCTCCAAAAAAGCCACAAAATTTTCCCATGCTTTTTTTTTAAATTCTGTTGCATGATACCTCAAAACTTAAGTTTGGACAGACCAATTTTACAGCGTGGGGGGGGGGGGGGTGGAGGTTGTGTTTTATCACTGTAAATTGTTTCCTTTTGCTCAACGTGATATAATAGGTTAAAGAGACAATAATTGAATAACAAACTGGTGTTAACTCAGTTTGTGCTAAAATTGTACTTTTGTTCCTCGTTTTTATAAACGTTTTTTTTTTCAGATCAGCCGTTATCAAAACATCCACCTTCAGCATTTTCAAAAAAAACGAGAGAGTAAATTTTCCAACTACCGAAACTTTCAAATGCTACATTGCTGAACTAATGAAATGAATTATTAAAATACTTGGTGTATTGAAATGGAACTTGCTCAGAAGATATTAAATTCCAATTATCAATTTTGCATAACAAGATTTATATCCTGAAATTTCCAGAAGTTTCTAAAAAGAGATCCAGTTATAGTTTTCAGTTTTTCGGAGAATACTAGCTATATTTGTATTTTTTTATTTATTCAGTTGCATTTTATGTAATTTAACATTGCAGATTGGTTACCATAACAATTGGAATTGAAATTTTATGCTCAATGATTTGCTTTCCCCATATTCCTCGGTTTTCAATGTCTACTTCAATTTCAGAACTTCCCAGGTTGTTGGAAACCACATGTTACTAAGGGAATCAACAAGCCGCAGGGCTTTTTTTATATAAAGAAATAGACAAATTCTTTAATTAAAAAAAAAAAGTACATTTTATTTTTAATTTTTCATCTTCAATTTAATGAATGAAAATAAAAAAAGACAAAAACAATTTTCTTTTTTTATAGTAGGAGTAATTCGTGTATCTAAAATCACATTTGAGCCCATTTGGAAATGTTTTGAAAAAATTACTGACAGCATGGATGTTGCCACCTAAGACGACAAGAGAATAAAGTTCTAACGTTGTACGCGCAGAAAGTAAGTCGTTTTAATTCTAAAAGCAGAGGTGTTGGATAATTTATTTTATTTCATGAGATTTTTCAAACTTTGTTTAAACAGAAGTTTAAATAACTCGAAAACGTACATCAGCCACTTATGGTATAAAACAGATAGTACGATTTTCTATCGTTGCTTCAACAAACAAGTTTGTATAGCTGGGAATTTATAAAGCATAAAGCGTCTACGTACAGTCAGCTGATATGACGATGATGCTTCAAACAATTTGAAAATCTGATGTATAAATCCACACGTGAATATAAAAGTCCACATCTAGTTAAGCATAGTTATTTCAGCTACACCTTTTGCTGCAAGAGTATGGTCCCACCAGCAAGAAAGCCCACCAATGAAAAAGCTTAATTAATTAGGGTCTAGTTGTGTAAAACAAATACTCAAATCTGTTTTTCTTTGTCACTTTACCTCCTGCAGGCGTGAAATCAGTTATGTTTGGATTATACAGCGGAATTTGAGATGTTATGTACAGCATATACTCTCTAAGTAGCTACAAAAATTTTCCGTCTCAAATTTTCCGCTTTCCACAAGCTTTTCCTTTTTGTGGTGATATCTACAAGAGTTAAGAGTTCGAATATTATTCTAATTGAACATGTCTTTACAATATTTACATTTGAAATCTAACCGTTCCTGAAACATTTAGTACGTGGAGAAACATTACCTGTACCTTCTCGGTTTCATTAACACATAACAGGTGATAAAGGTAAAAAAAAACTGAATCTAAAACATGTGATGTTTTTGGAAGAAAAACAAAACAAGAAAATTCAAAACAAAATTTAAGACTATCAAACACCCAGTCCTAGCAGAAACTGTAACCACTTTGGATATTGGAACTTGAATAATAATTCTTAGTTCTGTAGATTATTGTTTTGTATGTTACTTCAGGCGAATTCCTTTTACAAATACATGCGAGTTTTTTCAAAGGTGGCTGACCGATTCAGAAATTAAAATCAACTCGACATTTCTTTGTTTAAATCAGAATGGAGATCATTTTATAATTGAGATGTTGATATGATTATGCAGTTTCATTGATTCGGATAGGTACATTATATATGCACCAGAAACTCCATTGGAAGCCACTTAATAACATCAATGTCAAAAGAATTGACCTGAGCAAATAGGTAAATGTTACTCCCTTATCTATTAAGAGATATCACGCCAATTATCAATTTGCAATGGAGCTACAAGCAGAATGAAAAATTTTTAGAAAGGTTCTGATCATTGGAAAAATTCTTCTTCAGAAGTATAAATAAATGCAGATTTCACTGTTAAGTTTCAAGAACTAAAGTAGCTAGCTAAGTTTTTCCCTTCTTATTTTTTGTGCATAGAGCAATACCAAGCTTATCCTCCAGACAAAAACAGCTAAAAATCATGAGAATGTTATTTATTATGATGCAATTTTGATCCAAGAAAATCTTATTAGAACGAGGATAGGCTCAAATAGACAAGAATTTAATAAAAAACAAGAAGCAAAAAATTTCAATACGAATTGACTAGCTACGACAACAGACTCACACCTTAAAAGACAATAAGAATATAGCTACCGACGCCTATTTTTATATTATACAACAATTACAACTGAGATCTATTTTACAGACGTTTTTATCCCATGTCTTTTAGTAGTTTTGAAGTTAATTAACGAAATACAAAGCAGTCTAAAACTCCCAAAAGGATATGTTTACGCCAGAAAACTATTGAATAAAAAAGCATGTAGCTAGTTATTTATTTGTTGCAGTTATAATGCAAGTGCTGCCTTTAAAGATTTAATTTTGTTTTATTTGACATAACTTATGATAAAATTAATTTGCCAGATAAGTCAAAGCGGATTTAAACAAAAAATGACAATGTTTGTACAAGCAATCTAACGTTACTTACTAGGGAACTGACTTTTATAGCTAAAGACATTGATGATGATGAGATCTTGTTGATCTGATTTTAAAAAGTGACAAATGTCACGATAGCTTCATTTGAACAAAGTGTTGTTATTTTCTTTTCAACTCCTTATTAATTGCTTGCTTTTTTCTCTTTTCTCATTTGATAGGTTGAAATTCTATATAAGCATCATTGGATTTTAAAAAACCTAAAGACAGAGTTGCTAGACTCTTTATTTGACTTCTGCCTGGAATAATTTTCAAATAAATGTTAAAAAGCTTCTTTTTACATATATTAAGGCAACATTACGAGTTAATTTACCAAAAACAAAAACAGGAAATTATTTATTACTACAAGAGAACTAATTTAATTAAAAATATTAAAATATTTTTCAAAAAAAAAAAAAGATTATAAATCCTTACTAAACTAGTAAATTTGTTTTTATGTTTCCATCTCAAACATCACAGCACGAATGTACGTTTCCCGTCACCTTTCTCTTTTATATCTTAGCAATTCGTCACGTTACCATGTAAAAACTACGTAATTAAACCATACAGGGTTATAAAAAAAACTTATTGTCCTATTTTAGCCGATCTACAACAATTATAAATTAATTGGCAATAGCGTCAAATAACTGATTAAAATCTCATAACAATTATACACTGATGAGTGTCGTAAATATTTATGTCATAATGGTCGTTTCATAGGCGCACTAAAAATACTCCATGGTCACTTTAATTGTAACTTTAGAGGCGCGTTGCTGTTTCATACTTCCTCGGCATTTCCGTCAATATGAAAAATATCTCATCTCTCATCAGATAATTAATAACAATGAGATTAAACAGGAGTAAATAGCCATATAATCACCATCAATATATCTGCATTGAGTTTACCGTCATGAGGGGTAAGTTTATTAGACGAGAAAATAGCAGCTAAATAGAAACCGATCTTGAATATGCTAACCCTGTCCTTTTTTAAACATATGCGTATGAGAAATAGAAAGGAGAGAGGGGGCGATGGTAACACTATTAGTTTATGTGATGAACTGTCACAAAAACAATAGGTGGCTGTTTTTATTGCACAGCGATACCACAGCTTCTTTTCTTAACCCTATTCGGTCCGGGGTTTTTCGAACATATTATGACCGGGGGCAGATTCCGCCCCCCCCCCTCAATAACTTTTCATAGGCTTGTTCAAATTGAATAAAACTTGGCACACTTATAGTACGTCACAAAAGGAACAAAATGGCGCCAATAAATTTTTGCTTGCGTCAGCACATTTTCTGTGCCGTCATCAAAAGCTTTAAATTTGTTCAAAGAAGCACCATCTGCTTAAATTGAAATTACTTTAGTTCTAGAGCGAATTTTTACATTCTGTTTGAAGTTTCTGTAAGCTACATAAAAGTTATTTAACATATTTTCCGGTTTTTACATAGATCGCATGAAAAGTTGCTAAAAATTGTCCGAAAATCCGTTTTTTTCGATTTTTGGGTAAAATCCGAAAAAATCGGGAAATCGGATTAATCACGTGTCCAAAACAAGGAAAAATGATTCTTCTTGATGAAACAAAGTTGTGTTGTAAGTTTCAAGTTCTAAGGATATTCCTAACAAGAATTATTATATTTTCCCCATTATAAGGGTTTCATAGATTTTTTAGGGGTACTTTCGAGTAATAGCCAATATCAAAGCCTCTGAAAGGCATGGGGCCTAAACATTTGGCATGCAGGTGTCCAATAGATAAATATTGAAACTCGGTAAGTATCATAGCTATGTCGCATAGCGTTAAGGAGTTATTAGAAAAAAACCGTCAGAGGGTTAAGTAATATCCGAACATTTTGAGACAATATTTTTTCACTTTTAATTACTTTAACGCGTATTTCTCACGTCAGTTAATTGCATCTTAATCTAGCATAATGGCTATCTGCCATATTTAAAGAATCTTGTCATGCTAAACCATATATCTTGTGTGGTTTAGAAATTACGCGCATGCGTGAAAGAAAGAGAAGAAAATGAAAATTAATAGCTGATGATAATTGAAACTATTTTAGCAATATACGCTTTATATTCATTGCAAATGTCCTTATTGCCATTCTCTCTACCGTTCGATAACACAAGGAAAAAAGACGCCAAGGGAAATCATCCCTAAACGTGTGCTCTTGCATGATAATTGACGTAGTCCTTGACCACAAGAATTGGTCTGCGCTCATAAATCCTCGCATTTAGCTGACCAACGTGTGTGAAAGAATTCCTAAACTGAATTCCTCTAACATGTTTATTGAGTGAAAAATAGTGTTGGCTGACAGTGTTATTAAAAGAATGAATGTGAATTAAATGTTTCTGAAACACCCACGTACTTCTCTATCGGTTTTTAATCTACTAAACGTGGCTTTGCTTTTGACTCTTAACTACTTTCATCCACCACGAAGAATCATTAGGTTTTGTGTAAAACCCTTTATTATCACAGATTGTCCCCAAGAGATTCGCATTGTTCTAACTTTCAATTACGAACAGTTGTATTTAAAACCTTTAATTGCATCAGGTAGTAAACACATTTTTCAAAATTAAAATATAATCGCTGGAAAAATTATTGTGGAAAATTTTAATGACAAAACGAAAGAATCTTTCCCGGATGACAAAAAAAAGGATCTCTTTATGTTTTTTCGCAATAACATATCTAAATTGTATTGTGAAAAGGAGGTTTAAAGGAGCAGGAGATATACCTTAATAATTACCATTCAAATCATCAACTTGATCTGTTAAAAAATAAAAGAACGTCTAAGAGCAAGTAACCGTTAGAAAGAAGATAAAGATGAACTTAAAATACGTTATAAATAAAGATGAAGTACTAGCGAAATACAAAGTCAAGACTGAAGAATAAATCAGCATTAAAGTTTCCCCGCATATGATCACAGATTAAAGGAAGTCTAAGAGCTTGTAAAGAGGGCCAGGGGAATATAGAGAATCGCAGGAAAGCGAAAGTCTGTTTATAAAAGAAAACGTTTCTACTTCTTAAAACATTGAATTACCAGTAATCACATTTTCCTAGAAAGAATTTGTACAAAGTCAGACTGAAATAAATTATCAGAATTACATTTGACTTGCCTTTCATAGGAAACCAAGAAAAATAAGTAGGATGTACTTATTTTCCTGGTTTCCTATGAAATTAGAATTTATCAATTAAAAAATTTTAATAGAAATGTCTTAAGTGATATTTAATAACTTTCTTATTTTCGCTAAACAACTTTAATATCTGTTCGATCATATCTAAAATTGGTTGTGTTTCATACTATTCAGCAAGATAATATAACTGACCAAGGGTTTACCCTGATCGTTACACAGCCTCCAATTTTAGATACAAAAAAAATTTGATTTTCGACAATATAGGTCAGGCCAATTTAAAAATTTTGGAGGCACGCAATCAATAAAAATTTTAACTGTGGAATGAGCGTATAAAAACTGTGATAAATTTACTGTATTTTTCAGCAGGCAGTCCTTAAAAACAGAGAAATTAAAACTTATATTTTTGACAGACGGTTTTGTAGATCCGTATAGACTTTCACTAGCTACGTGTGGCGATTTCAAACATAATCCAACATGCACAGATATTACGATAAAAAGAAAAAAGTGATAAAAAAAAGTGTTGTTTCTACTTTACGTAAAATGTAAAAACGTTTATAAATTACACAGACGAAAAAAAAAAATGTTTTTATACTTTCTATAATTACTCAAAAAAATCATCTAAACTCGCATTACCCATTTCGTTAAGGCGGTTCCCCTAGAAAAAAACTATATCGCAGAGGATTGTCTTTTCTGAAGATACTTGATGAGGATATCATAGTATGTGACAGTACGACAAAATTAAGTCAAAAATTTCATTGATTGGTTGCCATGGTTACCCGTTGCTAGGAGAAGTATAGGCAAAATATGACATTTTGCTGCTCGACGCCTAACCAAATAACTGAATAACATGCGTTATTTCAAGCGCTTTTTTGGCCGCTTTTGTTCCTCAAGGGTCACCTGTATGCGCATTTTCGCAAGTCTTCCAGAGAACTGATGCGGTATTTTTTGGACGACAGAAAAGCTAAAACAGGGCGAAACAGGCAATATCTCGACAAAATAACTGAAAGACAAAACTTCGATTTGAAAATCGGTTTCGTTTAAACACTAGGTGGTACTAATGCCTGCATCCACAGAAGAAATTGTAAAGCGTGGGTGCTTCGATCTTGAGAATTCTTGTTTTGCGTGGATTCCGAACTTAAACGGCAAAAAACTTGTTTAATTAAAGATTATTTTATGCACATTCTTGACTTGTGGATCGACAAAAGGTGTACGCCAGCACTATTTCGACCCGAAAACCACCAAATACCTAAGTCTTTTGATGACGAGTAAACTCTGACGAGTTCACTTCGGAGGGTGCGTCGTTAAGACAGCTTTCTGAATGCGTGGAACACCACATTTAATATTCAGAACTGTCATATATTGTCTTAGGAGGCCCTAAAGTATCTTCTAGCTATTGCAAGGAATTAAACATCGACGGAGGGGCAAGAAAGCTGTCTAAAAATGCGAAAATGGTTGCTATGGGCGTTGCTATGCACTTATATTTGCGGTTGATTGGAAAAAGTGGCAGAATGCGCAATAAAAACCTAAATTTGTCATAAGCACTACTTGCCACGGTATTCTAAGATGAATTTGCTGTCAGAAAACAGCTAAATGACAATTCTTGAAATTTAGAATTTTTTTCCTAGGGGAACCACCTTAAACTGTCAAGACATTATTTAAAAAAACAAATGTTCTGTTTCAATACACCTCTTCACAGTAAGTTGTTCGCTCATTTTCTGTATTTTCTGAGTGAATTTAATAAGGCTTTGACCATGGGCATTATTTATATATATATTTTTCTGAAGAAATTAGTCTCAGGGCCAGTAACCCTACTCAGGGCCAGTAACCCTACTCAGGGCCAGTAACCCTACTCAGGGCCAGTAACCCTACTCAGGGCCAGTAACCCTACTCAGGGCCAGTAACCCTACTCAGGGCCAGTAACCCTACTTAAAACATATGTGAAGATTTGTAACTTTTTTTTTTTTCAAAATATTTCACAAAAAAATTATTTCACTTTCCTTCATGGTCCAGAGCCTTCTTAATTCATAACAGTTTAGTTCCTTTTTTCAATTCTCAATAAGAGCGTTGTAACAAAAGAAAGATTCATTTAGACAATGGATAGCTGAAACTGTGAACTCGTGTGTTATGCTAAATAAAAGCAATGCAATATGGGTTCCTCGTATTCCTAGCCTCGTTCTCAAGTCACCTTAGAACTGAGGCTTGGAATGGTAGAATAAAATCAAAATGGCTACGGAAAGTGGAAGTAGCAGTGCTGTGAGTAAAGAAGAGTTTTGGAAACTGTTATTGAGAGATATTAATTTATTGCAATTATTAACGAATCAAAAAAAAAAAGTTGCTAAATTAGATACTTGGGGAAAGTCTTTGTCTCTTTTTTCTGCGTTCACAATAAAAGAAATTAAAGAACATCGCTTAAGAAGTGGAAAGACGCCAGAAAGTTCAATTATTGAAAACTCTTGGAAGAAAGTTTAAAAACGAGAGATATTTAACTTCAGATTCAAGGAGTACAAAATGGAATAAACAATGCTTTTATTTAAAATGTCAGTGTAAGCATGAAGAAAGAAAAATGAGATGTGTCTGTAGCACTGTCTAGATCAAATCTTTAATGTGCTTAAAACTTTTTAAGGATCAGGTGTTAAAAAGCGATATTGATTTCGCCTACTTTGTTTACATTTTACCATTTCAAACCTCGTCTCCATGTGTAGCGAAGTATTGCGCAATCGAATACAAGAAACCCGTATTGCAATAACGTTAATCATCTAGTGGAAACTTCTTAATTATTCAGAGCGTTTAAAGTAAATTTGACAAACCGAGGAAAAATTAAATGTGACAATGTGTAATGGCTGAGAAAGGAAATATTAATTGTATCTATGGCCTAAATTGTGTAGCTTTTAGTAATAGTAGAGGATAATGAGTGCTTGAAGTCGGGCGTGAAAGAGACAAAGTAAGTTACATTACCATTAAGTTTGCTGCGATAACTTGTTTGCGTATCTCTAAAGCCATATAGCGGTCATTCGATGGCTGAAGACGTAAGACACTGCTGAAGTAGGGGTGGAACACGAAACCGTTTGTTACCTTAGTATTTCTTCTTTTAGATCCACAAGTAGCTAACTAAAATATTTATTTTTGTTATGATATAAACTTAAGGTTTGACCATACATGGAAACGTGTCTGAGTGGCTTTAAGTAGTTTTTCATATCTTGCATAATCGCAATGTAAGAAAATTCTGATGAATTCCACTTACTAATATTCGAATTTTTTATTGCGCCCTCCAACTATACTTTAATTATCAATATTGTTATTCTCCCCTTTAAAAAAGTGCACCAGATTTGTGAAATATATATTGGCGTCAAGATCCGTTTGCGTATTTAAGATTTTTTTGCGTTTTTTTTTAATGACTCTGATGTCAGGGCATGACATAGTTTATCCTACAAACGTTAGAGATAATTGCTTACAAATTGCAATTTTTATTTTTTCTTAGCAATTTTGACGACGTATGTGTGTGTGTATGAGTATGAGTATATAGTGATGCCCCGCCCTCCATGGAAACTAAATGAAAGGTAAAAGAGAAGGAAAATGCATTAAGCACAAGAAAAAGTAGCTAGCTAGGCTTATAACACGCATCTCGTAACAACAGACAGCAGTAACATTCTAATGTCTCATTTCCATTTCATACTAAATGGTCACCCATTGTCATCAGTTACTCTTAAATGGTCTCAGAATATGAATGCACTTTAAAAGAGCACTGGGATGCCAAAGTTAGCCCTTTTGTGATTGTTGATTAAAAAAATGATAAACATAAATGAACTCTTTCTCAGTAGCCACCAACTCGACTTAACAAAATAACAGAAAACATACAAGAAATAACAACAAATATAAAAGTAAAGAGTGCAAGAAAAAAAGTTAAAAGTACAAAAAAACCATATAAAAACATTTGCACCTTTTCCCCTCTCTTGAAAACAGATTTTTAAAACTAACCATAATATTATTTCACAGCGAGAATTTTCTTGAAATGACTCAATCTCGCCCTATCTTTGCTTTTTATATGACAAAAACAATGGAGAGATAAGGTCACTCAAATAAAATAATAAACTCTAATGCCTTGTTAATTCAGTGCGTAGTCTAAACATTATTCTTAAATCAAGAAAAACAAGCTACCATGGCGAATAGTCCACAGAATAAAAACAAGCTTAATGAAAGTACATAGAATGTCGTAATAGAATTGATACGTATTTACAAAAACAGCTGCCAGCATGGCTGCCTTTATCGGCAAGAGAAAATCAAACTACTGCATCATAATAATCTTAATTGCTGATAGTATTAAATTATGTCTCCGTAATTAATAAGGTCGCTTATGTGCTAGCTACCATCGTATAATAGACTTTTAACCTTTACTGAATAAAAAAAAATGTAAATGGAATGTTAGAAAAAAATAGTTATAATTAAAATAGTATACTTATATTATTTTAGAAAACAAAAAAGTCAAATATTTGTGGTTGTTTTGTTCAGGTATATAACTTTGTTTTTGTTCGTAGTCAACTTATATAGATCAGCCTTATTGTCATTTGATGAATAGAGAAGCCAAATTCCTTTTTTGATATTGGTGCTTTTAAGTATCTCTACTAATCCTGTATTATTATACAACTAGCTCTATTATTAAACGATACGATAATACTTTTTACTGGCGGTGACTTCGTTTGCAATAAACGGCAAGATCTTGAATGGCCATAGAAATGATCAAAAGAAAAAGATTAAAACATTAAAACATTAGATTATGTTGTCTTTCTATTTATGACATAGAAGCGAACACACATGAGCCAATGACAAAGAGTCTTTTTGCGTATGAGAAGCAACTCCGTCGAATTTAGGAACTTATTAATATATATCACTAAAAAAATTAGTATCTTTCAAATCTTAACGAAGTAGTTTTCGTTAGATGTTCTGTTGTGAACATTCTTGTGATAGTGAATATTTAAAACATAAGAAAATCTAAAACAGCTAGCTGTATTCCGTTTATATGTGTTTTCTC
>JASGCC010003601.1:0-23307 GCA_030067915.1 Hydractinia echinata | reverse complement strand
GCCCGTATAGTCGAATGTATACAAAGAAAGTAAGCAGGCAGTAAACTCATTTCCCGAACGATTTTTAAAATTATTTTTTCACCACTAAAACCCATGAGACTTGTAGTTTTAAAAATATTTTCATTTTTGATGAGACGCCGAATGAAAGCAGTTTAATCGCCGGCAACCGAAACCCGCGATTTCCGTAAATCCCGGATCGGCCCGTATAGTCGAATGTATACAAAGAAAGTAAGCAGGAGTAAACTCATTTCCCGAACGATTTTTAAAATTATTTTTTCACCACTAAAACCCATGAGACTTGTAGTTTTCAAAAATATTTTCATTTTTGATGAGACGCCGAATGAAAGCAGTTTAATCGCCGGCAACCGAAAACCGCGATTTCCCGTAAATCGGCCCGTATAGTCGAATGTATACAAAGAAAGTAAGCAGGCAGTAAACTCATTTCCCGAACGATTTTTAAAATTATTTTTTCACCACTAAAACCCATGAGACTTGTAGTTTTCAAAAATATTTTCATTTTTGATGAGACGCCGAATGAAAGCAGTTTAATCGCCGGCAACCGAAAACCCGCGATTTCCCGTAAATCCCGGGATCGGCCCGTATAGTCGAATGTATACAAAGAAAGTAAGCAGGAGTAAACTCATTTCCCGAACGATTTTTAAAATTATTTTTTCACCACTAAAACCCATGAGACTTGTAGTTTTCAAAAATATTTTCATTTTTGATGAGACGCCGAATGAAAGCAGTTTAATCGCCGGCAACCGAAATCCCGCGATTTCCCGTAAATCCCGGGATCGGCCCGTATAGTCGAATGTATACAAAGAAAGTAAGCAGGCAGTAAACTCATTTCCCGAACGATTTTTAAAATTATTTTTTCACCACTAAAACCCATGAGACTTGTAGTTTTCAAAAATATTTTCATTTTTGATGAGACGCCGAATGAAAGCAGTTTAATCGCCGGCAACCGAAACCCGCGATTTCCCGTAAATCCGGATCGCCCGTATAGTCGAATGTATACAAAGAAAGTAAGCAGGCAGTAAACTCATTTCCCGAACGATTTTTAAAATTATTTTTTCACCACTAAAACCCATGAGACTTGTAGTTTTCAAAAATATTTTCATTTTTGATGAGACGCCGAATGAAAGCAGTTTAATCGCCGGCAACCGAAATCCCGCGATTTCCCGTAAATCCCGGACTCGGCCCGTATAGTCGAATGTATACAAAGAAAGTAAGCAGGAGTAAACTCATTTCCCGAACGATTTTTAAAATTATTTTTTCACCACTAAAACCCATGAGACTTGTAGTTTTCAAAAATATTTTCATTTTTGATGAGACGCCGAATGAAAGCAGTTTAATCGCCGGCAACCGAAACCCGCGATTTCCGTAAATCCCGGGATCGGCCCGTATAGTCGAATGTATACAAAGAAAGTAAGCAGGCAGTAAACTCATTTCCCGAACGATTTTTAAAATTATTTTTTCACCACTAAAACCCATGAGACTTGTAGTTTTCAAAAATATTTTCATTTTTGATGAGACGCCGAATGAAAGCAGTTTAATCGCCGGCAACCGAAAACCCGCGATTTCCCGTAAATCCCGTATAGTCGAATGTATACAAAGAAAGTAAGCAGGAGTAAACTCATTTCCCGAACGATTTTTAAAATTATTTTTTCACCACTAAAACCCATGAGACTTGTAGTTTTCAAAAATATTTTCATTTTTGATGAGACGCCGAATGAAAGCAGTTTAATCCGGCAACCGAAACCCGCGATTTCCGTAAATCCCGGGTCGGCCCGTATAGTCGAATGTATACAAAGAAAGTAAGCAGGCAGTAAACTCATTTCCCGAACGATTTTTAAAATTATTTTTTCACCACTAAAACCCATGAGACTTGTAGTTTTCAAAAATATTTTCATTTTTGATGAGACGCCGAATGAAAGCAGTTTAATCGCCGGCAACCGAAACCCGCGATTTCCGTAAATCCCGGATCGGCCCGTATAGTCGAATGTATACAAAGAAAGTAAGCAGGCAGTAAACTCATTTCCCGAACGATTTTTAAAATTATTTTTTCACCACTAAAACCCATGAGACTTGTAGTTTTAAAAATATTTTCATTTTTGATGAGACGCCGAATGAAAGCAGTTTAATCGCCGGCAACCGAAACCCGCGATTTCCCGTAAATCCCGGGATCGGCCCGTATAGTCGAATGTATACAAAGAAAGTAAGCAGGCAGTAAACTCATTTCCCGAACGATTTTTAAAATTATTTTTTCACCACTAAAACCCATGAGACTTGTAGTTTTCAAAAATATTTTCATTTTTGATGAGACGCCGAATGAAAGCAGTTTAATCGCCGGCAACCGAAACCCGCGATTTCCCGTAAATCCGGATCGGCCCGTATAGTCGAATGTATACAAAGAAAGTAAGCAGGAGTAAACTCATTTCCCGAACGATTTTTAAAATTATTTTTTCACCACTAAAACCCATGAGACTTGTAGTTTTCAAAAATATTTTCATTTTTGATGAGACGCCGAATGAAAGCAGTTTAATCGCCGGCAACCGAAACCCGCGATTTCCCGTAAATCCCGGATCGGCCCGTATAGTCGAATGTATACAAAGAAAGTAAGCAGGAGTAAACTCATTTCCCGAACGATTTTTAAAATTATTTTTTCACCACTAAAACCCATGAGACTTGTAGTTTTCAAAAATATTTTCATTTTTGATGAGACGCCGAATGAAAGCAGTTTAATCGCCGGCAACCGAAACCCGCGATTTCCCGTAAATCCCGGGATCGGCCCGTATAGTCGAATGTATACAAAGAAAGTAAGCAGGAGTAAACTCATTTCCCGAACGATTTTTAAAATTATTTTTTCACCACTAAAACCCATGAGACTTGTAGTTTTCAAAAATATTTTCATTTTTGATGAGACGCCGAATGAAAGCAGTTTAATCGCCGGCAACCGAAACCCGCGATTTCCGTAAATCCCGGATCGGCCCGTATAGTCGAATGTATACAAAGAAAGTAAGCAGGCAGTAAACTCATTTCCCGAACGATTTTTAAAATTATTTTTTCACCACTAAAACCCATGAGACTTGTAGTTTTCAAAAATATTTTCATTTTTGATGAGACGCCGAATGAAAGCAGTTTAATCGCCGGCAACCGAAACCCGCGATTTCCCGTAAATCCCGGATCGGCCCGTATAGTCGAATGTATACAAAGAAAGTAAGCAGGAGTAAACTCATTTCCCGAACGATTTTTAAAATTATTTTTTCACCACTAAAACCCATGAGACTTGTAGTTTTCAAAAATATTTTCATTTTTGATGAGACGCCGAATGAAAGCAGTTTAATCGCCGGCAACCGAAACCCGCGATTTCCGTAAATCCCGGGATCGGCCCGTATAGTCGAATGTATACAAAGAAAGTAAGCAGGCAGTAAACTCATTTCCCGAACGATTTTTAAAATTATTTTTTCACCACTAAAACCCATGAGACTTGTAGTTTTCAAAAATATTTTCATTTTTGATGAGACGCCGAATGAAAGCAGTTTAATCGCCGGCAACCGAAAACCCGCGATTTCCGTAAATCCCGGTCGGCCCGTATAGTCGAATGTATACAAAGAAAGTAAGCAGGGAGTAAACTCATTTCCCGAACGATTTTTAAAATTATTTTTTCACCACTAAAACCCATGAGACTTGTAGTTTTCAAAAATATTTTCATTTTTGATGAGACGCCGAATGAAAGCAGTTTAATCGCCGGCAACCGAAACCCGCGATTTCCGTAAATCTCGCCCGTATAGTCGAATGTATACAAAGAAAGTAAGCAGGGAGTAAACTCATTTCCCGAACGATTTTTAAAATTATTTTTTCACCACTAAAACCCATGAGACTTGTAGTTTTCAAAAATATTTTCATTTTTGATGAGACGCCGAATGAAAGCAGTTTAATCGCCGGCAACCGAAAACCCGCGATTTCCCGTAAATCCCGTATAGTCGAATGTATACAAAGAAAGTAAGCAGGAGTAAACTCATTTCCCGAACGATTTTTAAAATTATTTTTTCACCACTAAAACCCATGAGACTTGTAGTTTTCAAAAATATTTTCATTTTTGATGAGACGCCGAATGAAAGCAGTTTAATCGCCGGCAACCGAAAACCCGCGATTTCCCGTAAATCCCGGATCGGCCCGTATAGTCGAATGTATACAAAGAAAGTAAGCAGGAGTAAACTCATTTCCCGAACGATTTTTAAAATTATTTTTTCACCACTAAAACCCATGAGACTTGTAGTTTTCAAAAATATTTTCATTTTTGATGAGACGCCGAATGAAAGCAGTTTAATCGCCGGCAACCGAAACCCGCGATTTCCCGTAAATCCCGTATAGTCGAATGTATACAAAGAAAGTAAGCAGGAGTAAACTCATTTCCCGAACGATTTTTAAAATTATTTTTTCACCACTAAAACCCATGAGACTTGTAGTTTTCAAAAATATTTTCATTTTTGATGAGACGCCGAATGAAAGCAGTTTAATCGCCGGCAACCGAAACCCGCGATTTCCCGTAAATCCCGGATCGGCCCGTATAGTCGAATGTATACAAAGAAAGTAAGCAGGAGTAAACTCATTTCCCGAACGATTTTTAAAATTATTTTTTCACCACTAAAACCCATGAGACTTGTAGTTTTCAAAAATATTTTCATTTTTGATGAGACGCCGAATGAAAGCAGTTTAATCGCCGGCAACCGAAACCCGCGATTTCCCGTAAATCCCGGGATCGGCCCGTATAGTCGAATGTATACAAAGAAAGTAAGCAGGAGTAAACTCATTTCCCGAACGATTTTTAAAATTATTTTTTCACCACTAAAACCCATGAGACTTGTAGTTTTCAAAAATATTTTCATTTTTGATGAGACGCCGAATGAAAGCAGTTTAATCGCCGGCAACCGAAACCCGCGATTTCCCGTAAATCCCGGATCGGCCCGTATAGTCGAATGTATACAAAGAAAGTAAGCAGGCAGTAAACTCATTTCCCGAACGATTTTTAAAATTATTTTTTCACCACTAAAACCCATGAGACTTGTAGTTTTCAAAAATATTTTCATTTTTGATGAGACGCCGAATGAAAGCAGTTTAATCGCCGGCAACCGAAACCCGCGATTTCCCGTAAATCCCGGATCGGCCCGTATAGTCGAATGTATACAAAGAAAGTAAGCAGGCAGTAAACTCATTTCCCGAACGATTTTTAAAATTATTTTTTCACCACTAAAACCCATGAGACTTGTAGTTTTCAAAAATATTTTCATTTTTGATGAGACGCCGAATGAAAGCAGTTTAATCGCCGGCAACCGAAACCCGCGATTTCCCGTAAATCCCGGGATCGGCCCGTATAGTCGAATGTATACAAAGAAAGTAAGCAGGCAGTAAACTCATTTCCCGAACGATTTTTAAAATTATTTTTTCACCACTAAAACCCATGAGACTTGTAGTTTTCAAAAATATTTTCATTTTTGATGAGACGCCGAATGAAAGCAGTTTAATCGCCGGCAACCAAACCCGCGATTTCCGTAAATCCGGGATCGGCCCGTATAGTCGAATGTATACAAAGAAAGTAAGCAGGAGTAAACTCATTTCCCGAACGATTTTTAAAATTATTTTTTCACCACTAAAACCCATGAGACTTGTAGTTTTCAAAAATATTTTCATTTTTGATGAGACGCCGAATGAAAGCAGTTTAATCGCCGGCAACCGAAACCGCGATTTCCGTAAATCCCGGGATCGGCCCGTATAGTCGAATGTATACAAAGAAAGTAAGCAGGCAGTAAACTCATTTCCCGAACGATTTTTAAAATTATTTTTTCACCACTAAAACCCATGAGACTTGTAGTTTTCAAAAATTTTTCATTTTTGATGAGACGCCGAATGAAAGCAGTTTAATCGCCGGCAACCGAAACCCGCGATTTCCGTAAATCCCGGGATCGGCCCGTATAGTCGAATGTATACAAAGAAAGTAAGCAGGAGTAAACTCATTTCCCGAACGATTTTTAAAATTATTTTTTCACCACTAAAACCCATGAGACTTGTAGTTTTCAAAAATATTTTCATTTTTGATGAGACGCCGAATGAAAGCAGTTTAATCGCCGGCAACCGAAACCCGCGATTTCCCGTAAATCCGGATCGGCCCGTATAGTCGAATGTATACAAAGAAAGTAAGCAGGCAGTAAACTCATTTCCCGAACGATTTTTAAAATTATTTTTTCACCACTAAAACCCATGAGACTTGTAGTTTTAAAAATATTTTCATTTTTGATGAGACGCCGAATGAAAGCAGTTTAATCGCCGGCAACCGAAACCCGCGATTTCCGTAAATCCCGGGCTCGGCCCGTATAGTCGAATGTATACAAAGAAAGTAAGCAGGAGTAAACTCATTTCCCGAACGATTTTTAAAATTATTTTTTCACCACTAAAACCCATGAGACTTGTAGTTTTCAAAAATTTTTCATTTTTGATGAGACGCCGAATGAAAGCAGTTTAATCGCCGGCAACCGAAAACCCGCGATTTCCCGTAAATCCCGTATAGTCGAATGTATACAAAGAAAGTAAGCAGGGAGTAAACTCATTTCCCGAACGATTTTTAAAATTATTTTTTCACCACTAAAACCCATGAGACTTGTAGTTTTCAAAAATATTTTCATTTTTGATGAGACGCCGAATGAAAGCAGTTTAATCGCCGGCAACCGAAAACCCGCGATTTCCCGTAAATCCCGTATAGTCGAATGTATACAAAGAAAGTAAGCAGGAGTAAACTCATTTCCCGAACGATTTTTAAAATTATTTTTTCACCACTAAAACCCATGAGACTTGTAGTTTTCAAAAATATTTTCATTTTTGATGAGACGCCGAATGAAAGCAGTTTAATCGCCGGCAACCGAAAACCCGCGATTTCCGTAAATCCCGGATCGGCCCGTATAGTCGAATGTATACAAAGAAAGTAAGCAGGGAGTAAACTCATTTCCCGAACGATTTTTAAAATTATTTTTTCACCACTAAAACCCATGAGACTTGTAGTTTTCAAAAATATTTTCATTTTTGATGAGACGCCGAATGAAAGCAGTTTAATCGCCGGCAACCGAAAACCCGCGATTTCCCGTAAATCCCGTATAGTCGAATGTATACAAAGAAAGTAAGCAGGAGTAAACTCATTTCCCGAACGATTTTTAAAATTATTTTTTCACCACTAAAACCCATGAGACTTGTAGTTTTCAAAAATATTTTCATTTTTGATGAGACGCCGAATGAAAGCAGTTTAATCGCCGGCAACCGAAACCCGCGATTTCCCGTAAATCCGGGATCGGCCCGTATAGTCGAATGTATACAAAGAAAGTAAGCAGGAGTAAACTCATTTCCCGAACGATTTTTAAAATTATTTTTTCACCACTAAAACCCATGAGACTTGTAGTTTTCAAAAATATTTTCATTTTTGATGAGACGCCGAATGAAAGCAGTTTAATCGCCGGCAACCGAAAACCCGCGATTTCCCGTAAATCCCGGATCGGCCCGTATAGTCGAATGTATACAAAGAAAGTAAGCAGGAGTAAACTCATTTCCCGAACGATTTTTAAAATTATTTTTTCACCACTAAAACCCATGAGACTTGTAGTTTTCAAAAATATTTTCATTTTTGATGAGACGCCGAATGAAAGCAGTTTAATCGCCGGCAACCGAAAACCCGCGATTTCCCGTAAATCCCGGATCGGCCCGTATAGTCGAATGTATACAAAGAAAGTAAGCAGGAGTAAACTCATTTCCCGAACGATTTTTAAAATTATTTTTTCACCACTAAAACCCATGAGACTTGTAGTTTTAAAAATATTTTCATTTTTGATGAGACGCCGAATGAAAGCAGTTTAATCGCCGGCAACCGAAACCCGCGATTTCCGTAAATCCCGGGCTCGGCCCGTATAGTCGAATGTATACAAAGAAAGTAAGCAGGAGTAAACTCATTTCCCGAACGATTTTTAAAATTATTTTTTCACCACTAAAACCCATGAGACTTGTAGTTTTCAAAAATATTTTCATTTTTGATGAGACGCCGAATGAAAGCAGTTTAATCGCCGGCAACCGAAACCCGCGATTTCCCGTAAATCCCGGATCGGCCCGTATAGTCGAATGTATACAAAGAAAGTAAGCAGGCAGTAAACTCATTTCCCGAACGATTTTTAAAATTATTTTTTCACCACTAAAACCCATGAGACTTGTAGTTTTCAAAAATATTTTCATTTTTGATGAGACGCCGAATGAAAGCAGTTTAATCGCCGGCAACCGAAACCCGCGATTTCCCGTAAATCCCGGATCGGCCCGTATAGTCGAATGTATACAAAGAAAGTAAGCAGGAGTAAACTCATTTCCCGAACGATTTTTAAAATTATTTTTTCACCACTAAAACCCATGAGACTTGTAGTTTTCAAAAATATTTTCATTTTTGATGAGACGCCGAATGAAAGCAGTTTAATCGCCGGCAACCGAAACCCGCGATTTCCCGTAAATCCCGGATCGGCCCGTATAGTCGAATGTATACAAAGAAAGTAAGCAGGCAGTAAACTCATTTCCCGAACGATTTTTAAAATTATTTTTTCACCACTAAAACCCATGAGACTTGTAGTTTTCAAAAATATTTTCATTTTTGATGAGACGCCGAATGAAAGCAGTTTAATCGCCGGCAACCGAAACCCGCGATTTCCCGTAAATCCCGGGATCGGCCCGTATAGTCGAATGTATACAAAGAAAGTAAGCAGGAGTAAACTCATTTCCCGAACGATTTTTAAAATTATTTTTTCACCACTAAAACCCATGAGACTTGTAGTTTTCAAAAATATTTTCATTTTTGATGAGACGCCGAATGAAAGCAGTTTAATCGCCGGCAACCGAAACCCGCGATTTCCGTAAATCCGGATCGGCCCGTATAGTCGAATGTATACAAAGAAAGTAAGCAGGGAGTAAACTCATTTCCCGAACGATTTTTAAAATTATTTTTTCACCACTAAAACCCATGAGACTTGTAGTTTTCAAAAATATTTTCATTTTTGATGAGACGCCGAATGAAAGCAGTTTAATCGCCGGCAACCGAAACCGCGATTTCCGTAAATCCCGGATCGGCCCGTATAGTCGAATGTATACAAAGAAAGTAAGCAGGCAGTAAACTCATTTCCCGAACGATTTTTAAAATTATTTTTTCACCACTAAAACCCATGAGACTTGTAGTTTTCAAAAATATTTTCATTTTTGATGAGACGCCGAATGAAAGCAGTTTAATCGCCGGCAACCGAAACCCGCGATTTCCCGTAAATCCCGGGATCCCCGTATAGTCGAATGTATACAAAGAAAGTAAGCAGGCAGTAAACTCATTTCCCGAACGATTTTTAAAATTATTTTTTCACCACTAAAACCCATGAGACTTGTAGTTTTCAAAAATATTTTCATTTTTGATGAGACGCCGAATGAAAGCAGTTTAATCGCCGGCAACCGAAACCCGCGATTTCCCGTAAATCCCGGATCGGCCCGTATAGTCGAATGTATACAAAGAAAGTAAGCAGGCAGTAAACTCATTTCCCGAACGATTTTTAAAATTATTTTTTCACCACTAAAACCCATGAGACTTGTAGTTTTCAAAAATATTTTCATTTTTGATGAGACGCCGAATGAAAGCAGTTTAATCGCCGGCAACCGAAAACCCGCGATTTCCCGTAAATCCGGCTCGGCCCGTATAGTCGAATGTATACAAAGAAAGTAAGCAGGAGTAAACTCATTTCCCGAACGATTTTTAAAATTATTTTTTCACCACTAAAACCCATGAGACTTGTAGTTTTCAAAAATATTTTCATTTTTGATGAGACGCCGAATGAAAGCAGTTTAATCGCCGGCAACCGAAAACCCGCGATTTCCGTAAATCCCGTATAGTCGAATGTATACAAAGAAAGTAAGCAGGGAGTAAACTCATTTCCCGAACGATTTTTAAAATTTTTTTCACCACTAAAACCCATGAGACTTGTAGTTTTCAAAAATATTTTCATTTTTGATGAGACGCCGAATGAAAGCAGTTTAATCGCCGGCAACCGAAAACCCGCGATTTCCCGTAAATCCCGTATAGTCGAATGTATACAAAGAAAGTAAGCAGGAGTAAACTCATTTCCCGAACGATTTTTAAAATTATTTTTTCACCACTAAAACCCATGAGACTTGTAGTTTTCAAAAATATTTTCATTTTTGATGAGACGCCGAATGAAAGCAGTTTAATCGCCGGCAACCGAAAACCCGCGATTTCCCGTAAATCCGGATCGGCCCGTATAGTCGAATGTATACAAAGAAAGTAAGCAGGAGTAAACTCATTTCCCGAACGATTTTTAAAATTATTTTTTCACCACTAAAACCCATGAGACTTGTAGTTTTAAAAATATTTTCATTTTTGATGAGACGCCGAATGAAAGCAGTTTAATCGCCGGCAACCGAAAACCCGCGATTTCCCGTAAATCCCGTATAGTCGAATGTATACAAAGAAAGTAAGCAGGGAGTAAACTCATTTCCCGAACGATTTTTAAAATTATTTTTTCACCACTAAAACCCATGAGACTTGTAGTTTTCAAAAATATTTTCATTTTTGATGAGACGCCGAATGAAAGCAGTTTAATCGCCGGCAACCGAAACCCGCGATTTCCCGTAAATCCCGGATCGG
Source organism: Hydractinia echinata (assembly GCA_030067915.1). Classification (NCBI taxonomy): domain Eukaryota; kingdom Metazoa; phylum Cnidaria; class Hydrozoa; order Anthoathecata; family Hydractiniidae; genus Hydractinia; species Hydractinia echinata. The sequence continues at coordinate 12,590 of JASGCC010003601.1, read as the reverse complement.
CCCGTATAGTCGAATGTATACAAAGAAAGTAAGCAGGAGTAAACTCATTTCCCGAACGATTTTTAAAATTATTTTTTCACCACTAAAACCCATGAGACTTGTAGTTTTCAAAAATATTTTCATTTTTGATGAGACGCCGAATGAAAGCAGTTTAATCGCCGGCAACCGAAACCCGCGATTTCCCGTAAATCCCGGATCGGCCCGTATAGTCGAATGTATACAAAGAAAGTAAGCAGGAGTAAACTCATTTCCCGAACGATTTTTAAAATTATTTTTTCACCACTAAAACCCATGAGACTTGTAGTTTTAAAAATATTTTCATTTTTGATGAGACGCCGAATGAAAGCAGTTTAATCGCCGGCAACCGAAAACCCGCGATTTCCCGTAAATCCCGGATCGGCCCGTATAGTCGAATGTATACAAAGAAAGTAAGCAGGAGTAAACTCATTTCCCGAACGATTTTTAAAATTATTTTTTCACCACTAAAACCCATGAGACTTGTAGTTTTCAAAAATATTTTCATTTTTGATGAGACGCCGAATGAAAGCAGTTTAATCGCCGGCAACCGAAACCCGCGATTTCCCGTAAATCCCGGATCGGCCCGTATAGTCGAATGTATACAAAGAAAGTAAGCAGGAGTAAACTCATTTCCCGAACGATTTTTAAAATTGTTTTTTCACCACTAAAACCCATGAGACTTGTAGTTTTCAAAAATATTTTCATTTTTGATGAGACGCCGAATGAAAGCAGTTTAATCGTCGGCAACCGAAACCCGCGATTTCCCGTAAATCCCGGGATCGGCCCGTATAGTCGAATGTATACAAAGAAAGTAAGCAGGGAGTAAACTCATTTCCCGAACGATTTTTAAAATTATTTTTTCACCACTAACACCCATGAGACTTGTAGTTTTCAAAAATATTTTCATTTTTGATGAGACGCCGAATGAAAGCAGTTTAATCGCCGGCAACCGAAAACCCGCGATTTCCCGTAAATCCCGGCTCGGCCCGTATAGTCGAATGTATACAAAGAAAGTAAGCAGGGAGTAAACTCATTTCCCGAACGATTTTTAAAATTATTTTTTCACCACTAAAACCCATGAGACTTGTAGTTTTCAAAAATATTTTCATTTTTGATGAGACGCCGAATGAAAGCAGTTTAATCGCCGGCAACCGAAAACCCGCGATTTCCCGTAAATCCCGTATAGTCGAATGTATACAAAGAAAGTAAGCAGGAGTAAACTCATTTCCCGAACGATTTTTAAAATTATTTTTCACCACTAAAACCCATGAGACTTGTAGTTTTCAAAAATATTTTCATTTTTGATGAGACGCCGAATGAAAGCAGTTTAATCGCCGGCAACCGAAACCCGCGATTTCCCGTAAATCCCGTATAGTCGAATGTATACAAAGAAAGTAAGCAGGAGTAAACTCATTTCCCGAACGATTTTTAAAATTATTTTTTCACCACTAAAACCCATGAGACTTGTAGTTTTCAAAAATATTTTCATTTTTGATGAGACGCCGAATGAAAGCAGTTTAATCGCCGGCAACCGAAAACCCGCGATTTCCCGTAAATCCCGGATCGGCCCGTATAGTCGAATGTATACAAAGAAAGTAAGCAGGGAGTAAACTCATTTCCCGAACGATTTTTAAAATTATTTTTTCACCACTAAAACCCATGAGACTTGTAGTTTTCAAAAATATTTTCATTTTTGATGAGACGCCGAATGAAAGCAGTTTAATCGCCGGCAACCGAAACCCGCGATTTCCCGTAAATCCCGTATAGTCGAATGTATACAAAGAAAGTAAGCAGGAGTAAACTCATTTCCCGAACGATTTTTAAAATTATTTTTTCACCACTAAAACCCATGAGACTTGTAGTTTTCAAAAATATTTTCATTTTTGATGAGACGCCGAATGAAAGCAGTTTAATCGCCGGCAACCGAAAACCCGCGATTTCCCGTAAATCCCGGGATCGGCCCGTATAGTCGAATGTATACAAAGAAAGTAAGCAGGGAGTAAACTCATTTCCCGAACGATTTTTAAAATTATTTTTTCACCACTAAAACCCATGAGACTTGTAGTTTTCAAAAATATTTTCATTTTTGATGAGACGCCGAATGAAAGCAGTTTAATCGCCGGCAACCGAAAACCCGCGATTTCCCGTAAATCCCGGAATCGGCCCGTATAGTCGAATGTATACAAAGAAAGTAAGCAGGGAGTAAACTCATTTCCCGAACGATTTTTAAAATTATTTTTTCACCACTAAAACCCATGAGACTTGTAGTTTTCAAAAATATTTTCATTTTTGATGAGACGCCGAATGAAAGCAGTTTAATCGCCGGCAACCGAAAACCCGCGATTTCCCGTAAATCCCGTATAGTCGAATGTATACAAAGCAAGTAAGCAGGGAGTAAACTCATTTCCCGAACGATTTTTAAAATTATTTTTTCACCACTAAAACCCATGAGACTTGTAGTTTTCAAAAATATTTTCATTTTTGATGAGACGCCGAATGAAAGCAGTTTAATCGCCGGCAACCGAAAACCCGCGATTTCCCGTAAATCCCGGTCCCGGCCCGTATAGTCGAATGTATACAAAGAAAGTAAGCAGGGAGTAAACTCATTTCCCGAACGATTTTTAAAATTATTTTTTCACCACTAAAACCCATGAGACTTGTAGTTTTCAAAAATATTTTCATTTTTGATGAGACGCCGAATGAAAGCAGTTTAATCGCCGGCAACCGAAAACCCGCGATTTCCCGTAAATCCCGGCTCGGCCCGTATAGTCGAATGTATACAAAGAAAGTAAGCAGGGAGTAAACTCATTTCCCGAACGATTTTTAAAATTATTTTTTCACCACTAAAACCCATGAGACTTGTAGTTTTCAAAAATATTTTCATTTTTGATGAGACGCCGAATGAAAGCAGTTTAATCGCCGGCAACCGAAAACCCGCGATTTCCCGTAAATCCCGGCTCCCGTATAGTCGAATGTATACAAAGAAAGTAAGCAGGGAGTAAACTCATTTCCCGAACGATTTTTAAAATTATTTTTTCACCACTAAAACCCATGAGACTTGTAGTTTTCAAAAATATTTTCATTTTTGATGAGACGCCGAATGAAAGCAGTTTAATCGCCGGCAACCGAAAACCCGCGATTTCCCGTAAATCCCGTATAGTCGAATGTATACAAAGAAAGTAAGCAGGGAGTAAACTCATTTCCCGAACGATTTTTAAAATTATTTTTTCACCACTAAAACCCATGAGACTTGTAGTTTTCAAAAATATTTTCATTTTTGATGAGACGCCGAATGAAAGCAGTTTAATCGCCGGCAACCGAAAACCCGCGATTTCCCGTAAATCCCGGATCGGCCCGTATAGTCGAATGTATACAAAGAAAGTAGCAGGGAGTAAACTCATTTCCCGAACGATTTTTAAAATTATTTTTTCACCACTAAAACCCATGAGACTTGTAGTTTTCAAAAATATTTTCATTTTTGATGAGACGCCGAATGAAAGCAGTTTAATCGCCGGCAACCGAAAACCCGCGATTTCCCGTAAATCCCGTATAGTCGAATGTATACAAAGAAAGTAAGCAGGGAGTAAACTCATTTCCCGAACGATTTTTAAAATTATTTTTTCACCACTAAAACCCATGAGACTTGTAGTTTTCAAAAATATTTTCATTTTTGATGAGACGCCGAATGAAAGCAGTTTAATCGCCGGCAACCGAAAACCCGCGATTTCCCGTAAATCCCGGATCGGCCCGTATAGTCGAATGTATACAAAGAAAGTAAGCAGGGAGTAAACTCATTTCCCGAACGATTTTTAAAATTATTTTTTCACCACTAAAACCCATGAGACTTGTAGTTTTCAAAAATATTTTCATTTTTGATGAGACGCCGAATGAAAGCAGTTTAATCGCCGGCAACCGAAAACCCGCGATTTCCCGTAAATCCCGGCTCGGCCCGTATAGTCGAATGTATACAAAGAAAGTAAGCAGGGAGTAAACTCATTTCCCGAACGATTTTTAAAATTATTTTTTCACCACTAAAACCCATGAGACTTGTAGTTTTCAAAAATATTTTCATTTTTGATGAGACGCCGAATGAAAGCAGTTTAATCGCCGGCAACCGAAAACCCGCGATTTCCCGTAAATCCCGTATAGTCGAATGTATACAAAGAAAGTAAGCAGGGAGTAAACTCATTTCCCGAACGATTTTTAAAATTATTTTTTCACCACTAAAACCCATGAGACTTGTAGTTTTCAAAAATATTTTCATTTTTGATGAGACGCCGAATGAAAGCAGTTTAATCGCCGGCAACCGAAAACCCGCGATTTCCCGTAAATCCCGGCTCGGCCCGTATAGTCGAATGTATACAAAGAAAGTAAGCAGGGAGTAAACTCATTTCCCGAACGATTTTTAAAATTATTTTTTCACCACTAAAACCCATGAGACTTGTAGTTTTCAAAAATATTTTCATTTTTGATGAGACGCCGAATGAAAGCAGTTTAATCGCCGGCAACCGAAAACCCGCGATTTCCCGTAAATCCCGGCTCCCGTATAGTCGAATGTATACAAAGAAAGTAAGCAGGGAGTAAACTCATTTCCCGAACGATTTTTAAAATTATTTTTTCACCACTAAAACCCATGAGACTTGTAGTTTTCAAAAATATTTTCATTTTTGATGAGACGCCGAATGAAAGCAGTTTAATCGCCGGCAACCGAAAACCCGCGATTTCCCGTAAATCCCGGATCCCGTATAGTCGAATGTATACAAAGAAAGTAAGCAGGGAGTAAACTCATTTCCCGAACGATTTTTAAAATTATTTTTTCACCACTAAAACCCATGAGACTTGTAGTTTTCAAAAATATTTTCATTTTTGATGAGACGCCGAATGAAAGCAGTTTAATCGCCGGCAACCGAAAACCCGCGATTTCCCGTAAATCCCGTATAGTCGAATGTATACAAAGAAAGTAAGCAGGGAGTAAACTCATTTCCCGAACGATTTTTAAAATTATTTTTTCACCACTAAAACCCATGAGACTTGTAGTTTTCAAAAATATTTTCATTTTTGATGAGACGCCGAATGAAAGCAGTTTAATCGCCGGCAACCGAAAACCCGCGATTTCCCGTAAATCCCAATCGGCCCGTATAGTCGAATGTATACAAAGAAAGTACCCAGGGAGTAAACTCATTTCCCGAACGATTTTTAAAATTATTTTTTCACCACTAAAACCCATGAGACTTGTAGTTTTCAAAAATATTTTCATTTTTGATGAGACGCCGAATGAAAGCAGTTTAATCGCCGGCAACCGAAAACCCGCGATTTCCCGTAAATCCCGTATAGTCGAATGTATACAAAGAAAGTAAGCAGGGAGTAAACTCATTTCCCGAACGATTTTTAAAATTATTTTTTCACCACTAAAACCCATGAGACTTGTAGTTTTCAAAAATATTTTCATTTTTGATGAGACGCCGAATGAAAGCAGTTTAATCGCCGGCAACCGAAAACCCGCGATTTCCCGTAAAAATCCCGTATAGTCGAATGTATACAAAGAAAGTAAGCAGGGAGTAAACTCATTTCCCGAACGATTTTTAAAATTATTTTTTCACCACTAAAACCCATGAGACTTGTAGTTTTCAAAAATATTTTCATTTTTGATGAGACGCCGAATGAAAGCAGTTTAATCCCCGGCAACCGAAAACCCGCGATTTCCCGTAAATCCCGACTCGGCCCGTATAGTCGAATGTATACAAAGAAAGTAAGCAGGGAGTAAACTCATTTCCCGAACGATTTTTAAAATTATTTTTTCACCACTAAAACCCATGAGACTTGTAGTTTTCAAAAATATTTTCATTTTTGATGAGACGCCGAATGAAAGCAGTTTAATCGCCGGCAACCGAAAACCCGCGATTTCCCGTAAATCCCGTATAGTCGAATGTATACAAAGAAAGTAGCAGGGAGTAAACTCATTTCCCGAACGATTTTTAAAATTATTTTTTCACCACTAAAACCCATGAGACTTGTAGTTTTCAAAAATATTTTCATTTTTGATGAGACGCCGAATGAAAGCAGTTTAATCGCCGGCAACCGAAAACCCGCGATTTCCCGTAAATCCCGGATCGGCCCGTATAGTCGAATGTATACAAAGAAAGTAGCAGGGAGTAAACTCATTTCCCGAACGATTTTTAAAATTATTTTTTCACCACTAAAACCCATGAGACTTGTAGTTTTCAAAAATATTTTCATTTTTGATGAGACGCCGAATGAAAGCAGTTTAATCGCCGGCAACCGAAAACCCGCGATTTCCCGTAAAATCCCGTATAGTCGAATGTATACAAAGAAAGTAGCAGGGAGTAAACTCATTTCCCGAACGATTTTTAAAATTATTTTTTCACCACTAAAACCCATGAGACTTGTAGTTTTCAAAAATATTTTCATTTTTGATGAGACGCCGAATGAAAGCAGTTTAATCGCCGGCAACCGAAAACCCGCGATTTCCCGTAAATCCCGCTCGGCCCGTATAGTCGAATGTATACAAAGAAAGTAGCAGGGAGTAAACTCATTTCCCGAACGATTTTTAAAATTATTTTTTCACCACTAAAACCCATGAGACTTGTAGTTTTCAAAAATATTTTCATTTTTGATGAGACGCCGAATGAAAGCAGTTTAATCGCCGGCAACCGAAAACCCGCGATTTCCCGTAAATCCCGTATAGTCGAATGTATACAAAGAAAGTAAGCAGGGAGTAAACTCATTTCCCGAACGATTTTTAAAATTATTTTTTCACCACTAAAACCCATGAGACTTGTAGTTTTCAAAAATATTTTCATTTTTGATGAGACGCCGAATGAAAGCAGTTTAATCGCCGGCAACCGAAAACCCGCGATTTCCCGTAAAATCCCGTATAGTCGAATGTATACAAAGAAAGTAAGCAGGGAGTAAACTCATTTCCCGAACGATTTTTAAAATTATTTTTTCACCACTAAAACCCATGAGACTTGTAGTTTTCAAAAATATTTTCATTTTTGATGAGACGCCGAATGAAAGCAGTTTAATCGCCGGCAACCGAAAACCCGCGATTTCCCGTAAATCCCGTATAGTCGAATGTATACAAAGAAAGTAAGCAGGGAGTAAACTCATTTCCCGAACGATTTTTAAAATTATTTTTTCACCACTAAAACCCATGAGACTTGTAGTTTTCAAAAATATTTTCATTTTTGATGAGACGCCGAATGAAAGCAGTTTAATCGCCGGCAACCGAAAACCCGCGATTTCCCGTAAATCCCGGCTCGGCCCGTATAGTCGAATGTATACAAAGAAAGTAAGCAGGGAGTAAACTCATTTCCCGAACGATTTTTAAAATTATTTTTTCACCACTAAAACCCATGAGACTTGTAGTTTTCAAAAATATTTTCATTTTTGATGAGACGCCGAATGAAAGCAGTTTAATCGCCGGCAACCGAAAACCCGCGATTTCCCGTAAATCCCGGCTCGGCCCGTATAGTCGAATGTATACAAAGAAAGTAAGCAGGGAGTAAACTCATTTCCCGAACGATTTTTAAAATTATTTTTTCACCACTAAAACCCATGAGACTTGTAGTTTTCAAAAATATTTTCATTTTTGATGAGACGCCGAATGAAAGCAGTTTAATCGCCGGCAACCGAAAACCCGCGATTTCCCGTAAATCCCGGCTCGGCCCGTATAGTCGAATGTATACAAAGAAAGTAAGCAGGGAGTAAACTCATTTCCCGAACGATTTTTAAAATTATTTTTTCACCACTAAAACCCATGAGACTTGTAGTTTTCAAAAATATTTTCATTTTTGATGAGACGCCGAATGAAAGCAGTTTAATCGCCGGCAACCGAAAACCCGCGATTTCCCGTAAATCCCGGCTCGGCCCGTATAGTCGAATGTATACAAAGAAAGTAGCAGGGAGTAAACTCATTTCCCGAACGATTTTTAAAATTATTTTTTCACCACTAAAACCCATGAGACTTGTAGTTTTCAAAAATATTTTCATTTTTGATGAGACGCCGAATGAAAGCAGTTTAATCGCCGGCAACCGAAAACCCGCGATTTCCCGTAAATCCCGCTCGGCCCGTATAGTCGAATGTATACAAAGAAAGTAAGCAGGGAGTAAACTCATTTCCCGAACGATTTTTAAAATTATTTTTTCACCACTAAAACCCATGAGACTTGTAGTTTTCAAAAATATTTTCATTTTTGATGAGACGCCGAATGAAAGCAGTTTAATCGCCGGCAACCGAAAACCCGCGATTTCCCGTAAAATCCCGTATAGTCGAATGTATACAAAGAAAGTAAGCAGGGAGTAAACTCATTTCCCGAACGATTTTTAAAATTATTTTTTCACCACTAAAACCCATGAGACTTGTAGTTTTCAAAAATATTTTCATTTTTGATGAGACGCCGAATGAAAGCAGTTTAATCGCCGGCAACCGAAAACCCGCGATTTCCCGTAAATCCCGGATCGGCCCGTATAGTCGAATGTATACAAAGAAAGTAAGCAGGGAGTAAACTCATTTCCCGAACGATTTTTAAAATTATTTTTTCACCACTAAAACCCATGAGACTTGTAGTTTTCAAAAATATTTTCATTTTTGATGAGACGCCGAATGAAAGCAGTTTAATCGCCGGCAACCGAAAACCCGCGATTTCCCGTAAATCCCGTATAGTCGAATGTATACAAAGAAAGTAGCAGGGAGTAAACTCATTTCCCGAACGATTTTTAAAATTATTTTTTCACCACTAAAACCCATGAGACTTGTAGTTTTCAAAAATATTTTCATTTTTGATGAGACGCCGAATGAAAGCAGTTTAATCGCCGGCAACCGAAAACCCGCGATTTCCCGTAAATCCCGGATCGGCCCGTATAGTCGAATGTATACAAAGAAAGTAAGCAGGGAGTAAACTCATTTCCCGAACGATTTTTAAAATTATTTTTTCACCACTAAAACCCATGAGACTTGTAGTTTTCAAAAATATTTTCATTTTTGATGAGACGCCGAATGAAAGCAGTTTAATCGCCGGCAACCGAAAACCCGCGATTTCCCGTAAATCCCGTATAGTCGAATGTATACAAAGAAAGTAAGCAGGGAGTAAACTCATTTCCCGAACGATTTTTAAAATTATTTTTTCACCACTAAAACCCATGAGACTTGTAGTTTTCAAAAATATTTTCATTTTTGATGAGACGCCGAATGAAAGCAGTTTAATCGCCGGCAACCGAAAACCCGCGATTTCCCGTAAATCCCGGCTCGGCCCGTATAGTCGAATGTATACAAAGAAAGTAGCAGGGAGTAAACTCATTTCCCGAACGATTTTTAAAATTATTTTTTCACCACTAAAACCCATGAGACTTGTAGTTTTCAAAAATATTTTCATTTTTGATGAGACGCCGAATGAAAGCAGTTTAATCGCCGGCAACCGAAAACCCGCGATTTCCCGTAAATCCCGTATAGTCGAATGTATACAAAGAAAGTAAGCAGGGAGTAAACTCATTTCCCGAACGATTTTTAAAATTATTTTTTCACCACTAAAACCCATGAGACTTGTAGTTTTCAAAAATATTTTCATTTTTGATGAGACGCCGAATGAAAGCAGTTTAATCGCCGGCAACCGAAAACCCGCGATTTCCCGTAAATCCCGTATAGTCGAATGTATACAAAGAAAGTAGCAGGGAGTAAACTCATTTCCCGAACGATTTTTAAAATTATTTTTTCACCACTAAAACCCATGAGACTTGTAGTTTTCAAAAATATTTTCATTTTTGATGAGACGCCGAATGAAAGCAGTTTAATCGCCGGCAAAAAACCCGCGATTTCCCGTAAATCCCGGCTCGGCCCGTATAGTCGAATGTATACAAAGAAAGTAGCAGGGAGTAAACTCATTTCCCGAACGATTTTTAAAATTATTTTTTCACCACTAAAACCCATGAGACTTGTAGTTTTCAAAAATATTTTCATTTTTGATGAGACGCCGAATGAAAGCAGTTTAATCGCCGGCAACCGAAAACCCGCGATTTCCCGTAAATCCCGTATAGTCGAATGTATACAAAGAAAGTAAGCAGGGAGTAAACTCATTTCCCGAACGATTTTTAAAATTATTTTTTCACCACTAAAACCCATGAGACTTGTAGTTTTCAAAAATATTTTCATTTTTGATGAGACGCCGAATGAAAGCAGTTTAATCGCCGGCAACCGAAAACCCGCGATTTCCCGTAAATCCCTCGGCCCGTATAGTCGAATGTATACAAAGAAAGTAAGCAGGGAGTAAACTCATTTCCCGAACGATTTTTAAAATTATTTTTTCACCACTAAAACCCATGAGACTTGTAGTTTTCAAAAATATTTTCATTTTTGATGAGACGCCGAATGAAAGCAGTTTAATCGCCGGCAACCGAAAACCCGCGATTTCCCGTAAATCCCCGTATAGTCGAATGTATACAAAGAAAGTAGCAGGGAGTAAACTCATTTCCCGAACGATTTTTAAAATTATTTTTTCACCACTAAAACCCATGAGACTTGTAGTTTTCAAAAATATTTTCATTTTTGATGAGACGCCGAATGAAAGCAGTTTAATCGCCGGCAACCGAAAACCCGCGATTTCCCGTAAATCCCGTATAGTCGAATGTATACAAAGAAAGTAAGCAGAGTAAACTCATTTCCCGAACGATTTTTAAAATTATTTTTTCACCACTAAAACCCATGAGACTTGTAGTTTTCAAAAATATTTTCATTTTTGATGAGACGCCGAATGAAAGCAGTTTAATCGCCGGCAACCGAAAACCCGCGATTTCCCGTAAAATCCCGTATAGTCGAATGTATACAAAGAAAGTAAGCAGGGAGTAAACTCATTTCCCGAACGATTTTTAAAATTATTTTTTCACCACTAAAACCCATGAGACTTGTAGTTTTCAAAAATATTTTCATTTTTGATGAGACGCCGAATGAAAGCAGTTTAATCCGGCAACCGAAAACCCGCGATTTCCCGTAAATCCCGGCTCGGCCCGTATAGTGGAATGTATACAAAGAAAGTAAGCAGGGAGTAAACTCATTTCCCGAACGATTTTTAAAATTATTTTTTCACCACTAAAACCCATGAGACTTGTAGTTTTCAAAAATATTTTCATTTTTGATGAGACGCCGAATGAAAGCAGTTTAATCGCCGGCAACCGAAAACCCGCGATTTCCCGTAAATCCCGTATAGTCGAATGTATACAAAGAAAGTAAGCAGGGAGTAAACTCATTTCCCGAACGATTTTTAAAATTATTTTTTCACCACTAAAACCCATGAGACTTGTAGTTTTCAAAAATATTTTCATTTTTGATGAGACGCCGAATGAAAGCAGTTTAATCCGGCAACCGAAAACCCGCGATTTCCCGTAAATCCCATCGGCCCGTATAGTCGAATGTATACAAAGAAAGTAAGCAGGGAGTAAACTCATTTCCCGAACGATTTTTAAAATTATTTTTTCACCACTAAAACCCATGAGACTTGTAGTTTTCAAAAATATTTTCATTTTTGATGAGACGCCGAATGAAAGCAGTTTAATCGCCGGCAACCGAAAACCCGCGATTTCCCGTAAATCCCGTATAGTCGAATGTATACAAAGAAAGTAAGCAGGGAGTAAACTCATTTCCCGAACGATTTTTAAAATTATTTTTTCACCACTAAAACCCATGAGACTTGTAGTTTTCAAAAATATTTTCATTTTTGATGAGACGCCGAATGAAAGCAGTTTAATCGCCGGCAACCGAAAACCCGCGATTTCCCGTAAATCCCGTATAGTCGAATGTATACAAAGAAAGTAGCAGGGAGTAAACTCATTTCCCGAACGATTTTTAAAATTATTTTTTCACCACTAAAACCCATGAGACTTGTAGTTTTCAAAAATATTTTCATTTTTGATGAGACGCCGAATGAAAGCAGTTTAATCGCCGGCAACCGAAAACCCGCGATTTCCCGTAAATCCCGGCTCGGCCCGTATAGTCGAATGTATACAAAGAAAGTAAGCAGGGAGTAAACTCATTTCCCGAACGATTTTTAAAATTATTTTTTCACCACTAAAACCCATGAGACTTGTAGTTTTCAAAAATATTTTCATTTTTGATGAGACGCCGAATGAAAGCAGTTTAATCGCCGGCAACCGAAAACCCGCGATTTCCCGTAAATCCCGTATAGTCGAATGTATACAAAGAAAGTAAGCAGGGAGTAAACTCATTTCCCGAACGATTTTTAAAATTATTTTTTCACCACTAAAACCCATGAGACTTGTAGTTTTCAAAAATATTTTCATTTTTGATGAGACGCCGAATGAAAGCAGTTTAATCGCCGGCAACCGAAAACCCGCGATTTCCCGTAAATCCCGTATAGTCGAATGTATACAAAGAAAGTAAGCAGGGAGTAAACTCATTTCCCGAACGATTTTTAAAATTATTTTTTCACCACTAAAACCCATGAGACTTGTAGTTTTCAAAAATATTTTCATTTTTGATGAGACGCCGAATGAAAGCAGTTTAATCGCCGGCAACCGAAAACCCGCGATTTCCCGTAAATCCC
>JASGCC010003600.1:0-23316 GCA_030067915.1 Hydractinia echinata | reverse complement strand
CATTAACAACAGATTTCATTGAGGAGATTATTTTGGTGATAACATACTTAGCCAGCGCAGATTTATTTTGACATTATGAGTGATATCCTATTGTGTACGTGATACACACAAATAAAAACTCAACGTCAATCAAACAGCCAAATTCATTTATTTTCCTGTTTATTTTTTATGCAAGTCCATGCTTATGAAAACGATGAGGAAGACTAAAAGTTATATCATTTTATATATCGATTTTTTTCTATAAGTACACGTATTTTTGGAATAAGAAATTAGATCTTGAAGCATCAAAATAATTAAGAAACTTTCAGTACTAAACTTTTTATTTTCAAAAATATTAGCAAACTTATACCATTGCTTATGTTATCACAGACTTTTTAAAATACATTTTGCTGTTCTTTTAACGCGATATTTAACTATTTCAGATGGTTTCATTTCGAAATGTTTCAGCGATTATTTTATTTCAAACGAATTTCAATTTGAATTAGGATGGCAGCAACCCTTTTTAACCGTTCAAACAGATGCATTTTTCAGTTAGTGTTTACCTATGGCGAATGTTCTTTGTTATTTCCTGAAAATATTGACTTCAGACACATAAAAGCAGGTTTTGTGTAATTTTTATTTTGCTTAATCAGCAGATATCATCATTTATAACTTATAAATATGCAATAAAGAAGAAATAAGTAGCTTTTACAAGCTTACGTATTACAGCCTCATGATTTTTCATTGACTTCTTTGTTAAACAAACCGGTTGGTCGTATCAAAAGGGTGAGTGGAAAACTCTGTCTGTCTAACAAAGCTCGTGTTAAAATTTCAAAGAGAAACTAAAACTGCTATCAGAGTTATGGAGATCGGAGTTTATTACTGTGGCAGATTTGGAGAACTGCGCCTGCATTAAACCGCCGCGGTTGCAGAGGCGCTCTCTTAAGCGGCGCCCTTGAGATTCCAAAGTAGATAATCAACAGCAACCAGTAAGCGATAGTTTAGCTCAATTCTAACTGCAAGGACAAATACATATATGGTATCTTTTTGTTGTGTGATCGTTTTGTTAATAAAAACGCTTAAAATTTTAAAAGAGCGAATTGCTCTTTACTTTTAGAAACATGGATATACGAAAAGTTAATTTATTCAATTCCTTTGAAATTGAATTGAAAGGTTAAACACGCATAATACAATAGATCTGTTTCGTTGTATATCTTTCCCCTTTAGTATATCTATGCTTAGAACTAAATTTTAGACATAACATTTTTGAGATATTTTGATGAGAACATTTATGTGTGCTAAAAAATAAAGAGTCTGGGCCTCGACATATATTTCAATAACTAGAATCTTACTATCAATTTCTTTTCTAGCTATTCTCGCCTTTTTTGACATCCAGGCTGGCCAGTAAGCGCTATCAGCTTTCATCCTTTTCCCCAGGGTTTGTTGCCTATGTCAAAGCCTAGCGCTTACTTTCGCCGCCGGCTTGATGTCGAAAAAGGCAAAAACCCTGGGGACTAGGTTGATCAGCTTTGGCATCACGCAAAAAACCCTGGGGACAAGGATGTCTTACTGTAAGACGTGTATTTTCTCAGCTATGTTTTTATATTTACTAATAGTATTATTGTTATTCTAGCGGTTGACAACCGGACAATAAAAACGTTTGTTACGATTTGTTATGGAAAATTAACTATTATTTTAATTAATACTCTTGTTGACTAATTAACATAATAACATAATTAACATAATTAACATATTAACATAATTAACATAATTAACATAATTAACATAATTAACATACCATACTACGTATTGAACGCAACAGCCATTACCATTTGCTTACCATCAGTCAAAACAATATTTCGTCTTGTTTTCAAGACTCGTTTAAAATCATTCATTTAAGGCCATAAAGATTCGTTCAGATGAAAACTTAGCAAAAATTTGATTGATGGCTAACGATAGCTAGAATATCTGGGTTTGTTTAATTTTCAGGGATACCTTCATTTTTAGTTAGGGGCCATTCAATAATTACTTGTTACGAACTGTTACGATAATTATTTTAGTGCTTGATCTACATCTTGAATTTGTTTCTTGCATCTGGACTTACACAAAAATACTAAAAATGTCATCTTGTGTGCTAAATAAATGGCCCGGTAATATTTTTTCTCATATTAGAGCACTAGTTTGCCTAATTATCTGTTACATGAAGGTTTTTGGTACTATAGGAAATGAATAGATGGGTCTAAGGGGTCGAAATACTACATAACAAGAGGGGTTGGTGGGTGGTACTAGATTTGTTACAAGGGATGGGGTTTTGAGGGTGGTAAAAAATAGCGAATTCGGGTGTTACATAATTATTGAAAGGGCGAGCGTTTAATGTGCAAGCATTGTTAATGTGGCAAAAGTGCCAGATAAAGAGCGGGAATCTAATGTGTTTTTCTCTTTGTTGGGACTGTTTCGTTGCTATCTAGTAAATGTTTTTAAAAAAACTTGGACTGTTGCTGTTAACATTACAGCCTATGGCATTTGTTCCTAAACAGAGCTCCAGACACTAGGCTGTAGGCCATTTTACTTGAGAGACACAATAACGAATAAAAGTTTGCATGTTTAAGACATTGCAATTACTGAAGCGTATCCTCACCACACGCATCTATTACCAGTTTAATAAAGACAAAGTTCCAAGGGGTTTCTTGAGGAATGTTTGTGACCAAAAAATTAGCAGTTTAATCGAATTATCGCTAAAATAACATGAACAAGACTGAATATATGAGTATTATCAATACACTAGTCGTTCACCGGCATTTCGTGCATCATTTTTCACCTGTTAACATAAAGTAATTAAAATACTCTGTGGGTTCCGGAATGAAGCTGTGCGCAACCATTTTGAACACTGAATACGGTAATTATTATTATGAGACTAGCCCGTAGCCCCTGAGTTAAACCCGTAAGCAAATTGTCAACTTTGCGTGTGATCCGAAATAAGCTGCGAGCAGCTATTTTGAACACACTGAATATTGTTATAAAAACTAGCCGTTAGCCTGTTGTATTTCTACAGGTTTGCTTGTCAGTTTAATGAACTCTGCGGGGGTTCCGAAATGAAGCTCCGCGAAGCCATTTTAAACACGCAGCCAACGGTTATTATTATAGAGATGGCCAGCCTTTAGTGCTGCTGTAAGTAATGTTATATCAGAGACAGATTGTATAGCAGATAACAATGTTAGTGTAAAAAAATAAGGTTAAAAAATAAAAAATAAATGAATTATTTATTAAATTTAAGAAAGAAACAAATAATGAGTTAGTATATAAATAAAATAAAAAATAAGGATAACGAACATGAACAAATATATAATACACATCTGGAAATTCGAATTCCTAGTTTCAATTTTTGCTCTTTTAAACATATTTTTTATGAAAGTCGTATCCTTTTTGCTGTCGATTTCAACTACATGTGTCCGTATTACCAGATGTGTATTTCAGGTATATAAATAAATAAAGAAATGAATAAATAAATAAATAAAAAATAAAAATGTTTCGTAGACTTTAACCGACGCAAGTTCATTACTATTTTTTTTCTCATATTCCTTGATAGCAACGGTGGGGAAGAGCATGTTGCCAACGTAACCGCTTTTAGGAATAAAAAGACAATCATGTATATATAAAACATATAATAATCATATAAATATGTTATCACAAAACTTTCTAAAAAAGAACATAAAACCTTTACTAGTGAACAAGTGTATAAGTATCAAGGGTATGTACAGTACAAATGATGCCCTCTACACTACGTGTAGTATGCTATCAGGGCAAACGTAGGGATGCAATAGTTGTGATTGGCTGTTTTTGAAGCGTAACTATCCAGAAATACGGTTAACTCTGGAGCAGCAGCCGCATAATTTTCTCGATTGCCTCAGCTATCCCCATTTTTCTTCGTTTTCTTCACATCAATCGAAAGAAGTATTCAAGATATAAAAATAGTCTAACGGCGTGGAGTACCACATCTCTTTTGCTTTATTAGATCATATCCTCTTTGTTGTATTCTGCGATGTTGTTTTTACTTCAAAGTACTAGTCGTGTTGGAAGGTTTTTCCACTTGTGTATTCTCGGCAGCGTCTTTCGTTCCCCCGTCTATCGTATCTTTTAGCCTGGACTCGCTGTGAGCACATTCCCAGTTAACTCTTAAAAATTTGTAAACATCAGGACAATCAGTACGATCGAAATACACAGGGGAGGAGACTAATTCACAAGCACTCTCTCCATCGCAGGCATTTTGCACTTTAATCATTGTGTTGCTTTCATCTTGAGCACACATTTTATCAGTTTTTAATCCATGTTCTACACTAGATTTCGAACAAGCGGCTTCTTCGTCTCGACCCCAGAATGCACTATTGATTTTTATTAAGTGATACATAGGACATTGCAGCCATTCCTTTTGACCTTGACACGTGACTGTTGTGTGACGCTAAAAGAAAGAAATCAAAAGGTTTTTAAAACCTGAAAATAAGACAACTGCCATTGACACTGATGCAAAATAAACAATTCCTGATTATCCTTCTGCACAGTATTGTCATTAATGCAATGTTTATAACTATTCTGCACTGTGTTGTTACTTGTACAGTGTAAATAGCTATTCGCCCAATGTGTCGCGAGTTATTTATCACATTAATGTCACTTGTACAGTGTAGATAATCCCTCACATGACATCGTTCGGTCAAGATACATCTACAAAATACAGATACAAATGTTTCTCTTACCTTCGTTTCGTCATCTTCCCCCTGCACTTCCACCTTCGCTGCTTGTGCTGTTAATTCTGATTTCTTTTCCATCTCTACCTTCTTTGGAGTTGGAACTGAATCACGTTTTGCACTGTCAGCGAAATAGTTTCCGCCACTACCACTTCCACTACCTGCTGGATGCAGGGGCGTGTCTGTACGTTTGATAGTATCACCCGTCCCATCACCACCGAAGTCATTATTGACATACACTCCGAAAGAGACGGGCGAATTCCAATACATCATCGCTAATTCATTATCGGGATAATTTCGACGTGAACGTTTTATAACATCCCATAAGCCAGCATTCTATAAAATGATTTATATTGTACACATAAGTTTATTCAGTCGTATATCTAGGCAAGCGTCACTTTCCATATTTAAAAGCATAAACATAGATGAAATTGAAACAACTCTTTCCATTAATTTGGCAAGAAACTAAATAACATCTTAGTTCTTAAGGTCTTTTTATACTCATTGAAAAGGTAAAATGCCCTGAAAATGAGGTTGCTGGTTTAGAAAACTAATTAGTACATAGTCAGTGGTCCGTGAATAAATCTACGGGTTCGCTCGTCCTTTATGTACCGCATTTCGTGTGTCTCGCTACTTGAGGTACCACTTTTCGCAGAGACAGACAGAATACGGCTATTGTTATAGAGACTAGTGGGTGGCCCGTTGATAAATCCACTGGTTCACCCGTCCTTTATTTACCACATTTTGTTTGTCTTGCTACAGCGGTACCATTTTGAGCAGAGACAGACAGACGAAGGCTATTATTCTAGAGATTAAAATGGATCTCAAAGGATTCTGATCTTAGCATAATTCTTAAATTGTTTAAATTCTCAAGGATTGTAAGTTGTTCTTATAAAAACAGTACATTCAAAATTGCAGAGAAATATTATACGCAATATGTTGTCATATGTACACAGTATTTTGCCTATCTAGTCTTTCAAAATCTATATTATAATACCCGTATACGTCTGTCCGTCACGCAAAATGGTACCGCAAGTAGCGAGACGCACGCGATGCGGTATAAAAAGGACGGGCGAACCCGTGGATTTTCCACGGGCAACCGACTAGTATTTAAACAATTATCTTATGGTCACAATAAATACATAAGTTATTTTAGATTTTTTAAAGTATTTCAGTCTTGGAAGCAGTATAGTTCTTTAAAAAACCATTTAGATTTATTTAGAATTCCTTAAGTCTCAAGTTTTAAGTCTTACATTAAGATGTTCATTGATGTTTTCCTTGGTAAAAAGAATAGTGCAAACTTTCTTTTTCACCCAAGAGAATTCATTACAAGTTGAGTTATTTCAGTCTCACAGTTCTTTTTAAGACTTTCTTTAGAACTTGACGTTGAGTATCAGTTCCTTATAATAATGTTCCTTGCATAATAAAAAGTTGTAGTTATGAAAGGAACTTACGGTATATCCAACACAAACGACCACAAGCAATAAAGATAATGCTGGCCAAATACCATTCATTGCTAACACACCAATTTATCAACCAATCAACCTAAGGGAAAACATTATATTGAGGTTTGGTTAAGTTTGCTCACATGAATATTATGTCGCAAACGGAAGTTACTGAAACACTTAAGTGCGAACTACAATTAAGCTCAAATTGATCTGTTTGAAGACATATTCAATGAACACTAAACATCTGGTAAAACAAAAATCGTCAGTTCACACACATGGTAGAGAATGCATATATAGAAATATCTTCAAACATAATTAAAAACCTTGTTCCTGGTAACTCCAACTTTGCAAGATTTTTTGTATAAAAAAAGTTACATTACAATCTCATATCTGCAAAGCTTCAATTTCAGCATCTGTTTGTAGTGTTGTTTCAAGAAAGAGTTGTGAGCTGATAGATTTGTTTACACCTTTGTGCACTGAAGCAGCTGAGTCATCTTCACGCTTCGTTAAGTCTGCATACTTGCTAACAAACTACCTATCATTTCAATCAATTGAACATTTCAACCAACAAGCGTCTTTAACTGCAGATGTTTCATTAGCAACATTATTACCATTAAAAGGATCATTTGATTAAGAGATTTTGATTCATTTACTGCATTAAGGTATAAATAAATTGCGCAGAAGTATTAAAAACAAAAAAATCATTGTATTAACAAAAAATGTTGTCGCATCTTTTTCAAATCCAAATAAAGGCGTCATTTCTCAAAGCAGAACATTATATTAGCCGATTTATATAAAATAACAACAAACATATATTCGTGAATATAACAAATATAGTAGGAAATAAACAAATAAATACAAATTTAATACTTCGTGTTTTTTAATTGTTATTATGAAGTAGAAACTAATACATCGAAAAATAATTCTTTCCTAAAAGAATAAAACTGACAACAATAACAAAAATCAAATCTTTCTCTGATCTGGTCAAAATTTCCAAATAACAAAAATATGCAACTATCTACACATAGATTAATCATTAATTACAGTGTAATGCATATAAAGAGAGTTTAAATAAGCGAAAAATGGAAAAAATAATGTTTAGTATAAGCGAGGCAAACAAAGTGGACAAAGATAAGAGTGAAACGTTGTACCGATTTTAACGAAAGAACTTTCAGTAGTCTGATTTTAAAAAAGACTTTTCATCCTATTCTATCTAAAGCGAGTGAAAGAGCGAGTAACTAGATGTTTCGTAGGGTTAAAATTACATATATAAGAATTATACTCATACAGGAAACAGGGTTAAAGAGAATTTAGAAAAAAATAAGAAAAAATAAAATAAAATAATTAAGTTCTCATGTAAGCTTAAATTTTTTTTGGAATTGTCGAGACGAATACGTGCGGTAGAGTCCAACACCAGAAAAGATGTATGACATTGTGAGGGAAGAAGTTCATTTCGCTCGGCATGAAAATGTCGCTACTCAAAGTAAAAAACACTACAAGGGGTGGTAGCTACTTCGGTGAGTATGATCTAACTGAAAATCTAACTGTTTTTGTTGTTTTTGTTGTTACTATTGTTATTTGAGCGTACAGATAAATTTTGTCATGTATGTGAGATGCTTCATATATAAATAAAATCGTCAAAAATTAAATAAATCAGAACAGATCGCATGACAAAATAAGCTCGCTGCGTTTGAATAATTTTTAGTTCTATTCGTGTTCGGTGCATCTTAGTTTATATATATATATATATATATATATATATATACCTAACTGACAGATTCTTTTATTCTTGACTCACTTGGTGCACACTCCCAATCCATCCTTAAAAACTTGTATACGTCCGAGCAGTCTGCTTTATCAAAATATATCCCAGAAGCCACCACTTCACACACGTTCTCGTTATCGCACGCCTCTTGGACCTTTGTCATTGTGTTCGATTCATCCTGCGCACAGTTTTTATCCGTCTTAAGTCCATGCGTCACGCCACTTTTCGTACACGTGTAATCGTTATCGCGACCCCAAAATGCGTTTTTTATTTTAATTAATTCGTATGGTCCATCACACTGTAACCATTCTTTTTGACCCTGACATGTGACTGTTGTTCGCACCTAAAAGTTAAAATTTACCTTTCGATTAGTTTTTATTTGCTTTATAGTAAACACTAACTTTAGGTATAAGAATTAAAAAATTTCAATCAGTATTCTTAAAGAGCCTACGAAACGGTTTAAACGGTTTTTCTTAAATCCTCGCACGTTCTGAACAACAGCACGTAATAAACGGAACACCCGCACTCATAAATTTTTTCACCGCCATTAACTTGACATTCGTGTAAGTCACTAAAATCGAAAACTAACAGCCGATTCCTAGCCTCTTTAATACTCGAGTGTTTGTGGTCCTTCAAAATTCTTTAACTATTAGCTATTTCATATCCTTTTTACTTGTAAATCTGTGACAATGATAACAATTTGAGTAACTTTAGGTCGTTTTAAAATTTAACCATTCTTCCTTACTCTATCATGGTGGAAGAAAATCACAGTTTCATTTGAAACAATTTTTGGCCAGAACTGCTATATCAATTTAGATCGTTCTCCACTTCCTTGGATTGATTATTGAACGAAGCGCACACGCATATGAAATCATTTTTACTATCCATTAATTTTTTCCTATTTATTTGGAAATAAAAACGTGCTTAAAACTAAATACACTTAAGAAGATCTTTACTTTGTGTTTGTACAAAAAGCAGGTGAATTTCTCTCCAAGGCGTTGAAATTTAAAAGGAATTCTACATGTTTGTAGCAGTTGATATATTTTTTACAGACTTTTCTAGAAAGGTCTGTGATGTTTATCATATTCAATGTACTTGTATTTCCATTTGTGTATTAAAATCTAATGAATTATGAGCTGCATAGAATGTCATTCGTTGTGGTGGATACCATAGCTTTTGAAGTGGCAATAGTTCCTACTCTAAACTTTCATCTTGGGATAAAAATCGATTAATTCAGCAATGTCTGTTAAATGTAAAATCTATAACCGGCGCCTTTGCTTACAACATCCCCTCTCCACCAGCCCTCTCCATTTTCCCAAGGGTGGCTGTTTGTGTGTAAAAATATATGTTTAAATGCTCCAGGGACCATAAATTATCTCTTCTACCCTAACAAAAATATTTTACTTGGAAGTGTTGAAAGTGTGTAAGAAGAAAATATAACAGTAAAAAACAAACAAAGATATATTTAAAAAACGGTGGAGAAGAACAATCTAGTGCAAATGTTTGCCCGAATTTTGCTATTAGCAATAAAATTGTGGCGCCAACCAATCAACCTTCTCAAACTGGTATTGTTGAATTGGTTCCCTTTATGGTAAAATAAAAGAGTGTACTCTAGAGCTGGGAAGAGACTAGAAAATGTGTGTTGACATGCGGGAATGTTCCAGATAAAGATAAATAGAAGTGGGTTCTCTCTTATTACGAACTTGCAGGGGACTAGAAAATTTGTTTTAGATAGGAACAGTTGGAGACAAAGAAAGATTTGTTGGGAGAGAAAAAACTCCAGAGACCTAAATATATGTTCCAGAAAAAGAGAGCCTATTATCTTGCCTCGGTAGCTTAATCATTGGCACACGATATTTAATATTTATAACTCATATAGAGCGGCAGCAAATATATGAGTAGTGTCGCCAAGTGACGCCAAGTGACGCCAAGTGACGCCAAGTGACGCCAAGTGACGCCAAGTGACGCCAAGTGACGCCAAGTGACGCAAAAAAACACCCGACTCACCCTCTTTTTGTCACCAGGATCAGCTTTCTTGTCTTCTCCAGCGGAGTCTCCTCCTTTTTCAATTTTAGCTGCCAATTTGCCACTCTCCTCCGTGCTAATTTTTTCGTTATTAACAGTAGCTTTTTTATCGTTTTGTATTGTAATAGATGGTGTTGGTCTGGCAATATCGTCACGCCGTACGTCGCCGCTGCCTTCTGATTCTAGACGCTCGATTTTGTCACGGACACTAACAGCGGCGGTATTATCTCCTAAACGGAATGAATCAAATTGGCCTTGGTTCTGAATCTTGTTATGCGAAGATAATATTTCATTTTAAGATAGCCTGTAATATCACTGAAAAAGCATTTTAACTTTATCAATACTCTGTTCTAGAATCTTGATTTTTTCCCTGAAGAATCCAAAAAGACGTAAATTAAATATAAAATAAAAAAAGATACTAAATCCTAGTTGTTCATTTTTGTAAATTGCCAAAAAGAACCGAAGTTTTTCCATATTTTCATAGTTAGCTTACATCCTCGCCCCCAGAGCTCTTTTACCTCAAAGTTCACTAAGATCGAGAATGGTGAGCTTCAGAATTTAAAACGCAACGTAAATTTAAATAAGCTCAAAAATATAAATGCAGGGTACAACTCTATGCCAGCGAAATAAAAACACATAAAAAAACGCTAAGTATAGCTAACCTGTTTCAGCTGCACCATTGTTGATGAAGAAACCAAGTGGTAACACTTCCCTCCAATATCTTTGCATTAATTCGTAATCTGAATTTCCATTTTGTCTCTTGGGTCTTTCAAATGAAGTAGGGTTGCAAGACTGCATAAAAAGGAGTTCAAAAAAAGTTATTATTATGAGAACTGTTACTAGGCGAGAAGCATCCCATAAAATTATATCAAGGAAAAACGCAAGTGACTTAGGCGAATTTTTCTAAGGTGAAGTCGTTCCACTTGTAACTCGCGGGTAATTTTACGGTATGAAAAGAGTACAAAAATTCAGTTTTACGCGCAGCATAACATAAAGTTAACGATGTGAGAAAAAAATACAGAATATAACTGGTGAAAGAAGTGTGAAGCATGACCTCTTGGATATCTAGATATCCTTGACGACACATTCTTTGATGAGAAGCAAGAAATTGTCTTGTTTGTTGTGAATTTGACGGCTTTCAAAGCAACTGAAACGGCGTGATGCCACCAATTTGATTTTTGTGGCATCTCTGTACCTAAGTCCGTGAGTCTGAAGGCGGATGAGTTCACATTTCAGGTTTTTCCCTTAGCTTAAGACACCTTCTACACCACCTTGTGTTAGTTTTAACAATAAGAGTTTATAAATCTGATACTCAGCCAGAATGGGCATGGAATATCTGACTTATTAGATACTCAGCTGAACAATTAAATATATCAGTTTTCAGAAATAACGTTTTGAATTATTTTCGAATACTTTATAACCAATCCAGGTAGAGAAATTAAGGTCGAAATACAGGAGCTGATTCCTGAACGATTGGAATGATTGGAACAAGAAACTCTCATTAAATAACAGGAATCGCCGGATATCGAAGATTATTCGATAGACGGTTTTACCTACAAATTATGATAATAATACAAATTATTACAAATTTAATCTAGACTTCTTTGCTGACAAAGATTTTTTTCTCCCTCTTTAAAAGAAAGTTTTAAATAGAGACAGTACTGAAACGTCCTTTGCAGTTCAACAAAATTTAATTTTTACGCTTTCTCAACAAAGCGCGTTTCTATTTGGCTGCTCTTTTGCTTGTACGAGAATATGAAGAACAGAAGAATTACAATTAAAAATTGAAGGTTGTAATTTTTTAATAATTTTTGCTGATTTTAAATACTCTTCCTGTCCCCGTAAGGCGACTGGCTGATTTGACAGGTTATAAAGGTTTTGGTGCTTCGTGTTGTTAAAATAATTTAATGAAAAATCACGAGCATTGTAATCATGCGGAGAACTAAACATACAGTAAATATCTGTATAATGTCGCTAATCCGTGGAAAATCTACGTGGTCACCCGTCAGCGTAGTGTATTACACTGTGGGGATGCTGGAATAAAGCTGCACGCAGCTATTTTAAACAAAAAATATAAACGGGCATTACTATAAAGAGACTAGTCGGTAGCCTGTGGATATATCCACGAGTTTGCCCGTCCTTTATATATCGCATTTCGTGTGCCCGTAGCACAGCGTAGAGATAAATATCGCTACTGTGGTACCATTTTGTGCAGAAACAGACAAAAGGTATTATTAATATAGAGAAGAGATGTAAAATCTACTTACTATAAACGCGGTTAAAATGGACAACAAACAACAGATATCAACGAGACAATGCATGGCTAAAATAAAACAATAAAACTATTAGGTACTTAGAGCTAATATCTTATTTTTTATTGCAATTTTAGGTTTAGTGTAGCTATAAAGAAAGGACCATAAATGTTTGATTAAATAAATACACTCCCCCGTCAATAGAGTTACATAAAGCAAAATAATTTATTAAGACTTGTTCTCACTTATCGTCGTCACCCATATGCTACAATGATCGTTGGCCTTATGACAAATATGAAAAACTCAAAAATTTTGATATTATTCAAAATAGCGTGAACATGTGTTAAGTTTTCAGTTGGAAGCCTTAAATCACAATTGTAAGACTTGCGACAAATAGAAAAATGTTTGATATTTTGTCGCAATGCTTGCGAAAGAAATGATTTTGAATCAGCATAAATGGTCAAATTTGTGATAATGACGTCATTTAGTTTTAGAAAGACAAACCTGTTTTTGAGAAGATGAGGAAAGGGGTAGGGGAAAGATTGGCTGTCGCTGTTCACAAATTCCCCTGTTCATATGATAATGCTATTCCAGAGTTGCTGTCAAAAAAGAATACTTGAGGAGAGTTTTACTTTTCCTGGAACAATTTTATCACCCAGTGTTAAAGCGCATAATTTCTTCTTTCAAAGTAAAATAAGCGCCATATTAACGAATTGCGATTTGCGCGCTATTTTTTCATTTTAAAACTGAAGATACTGTTTTAACAGTTAAAAGTTATGACACAATCAGATATAAAAAGTCACATACAAAAAAGCTGAAATAAAATCGTTAAATCCAAAATTACTTAAATGCTATTAAAGCGGTTAGAGACCAACTACATAAAAATGGAGGCAATAGTAAAAGTTAGAAATCAGAATTTTATAGCTAAGTGTTCTACTTCTATGTCCGTCTTTTGTACTTTTTTATGAATCGAGCTCGTTTATCCAATATATGTATATATCCAAAGAGTTTGTGAAAAAATTCCATCCAGACCTCAAACTGGCAAGTTATTGAATGCATCCTACCCGACTGTGATTTCTGTTGTTTTTTTTTATGCGTTGTAGTGAATGTCGACTTGTATGCCCAAAATAAGAAAATGTCGTGGACAAGTAGCTAGCTAACTACTTCGCTTCGCTTTCAAAATAACCTTGGAGGAACGGCCTTTTGAGTAAAGATAGTAAAGATGTTTTCTCAGTAAACATTCGAATTTCCCAGATTCTTTTATTTTATACTGAACGAGTATCATTTTCCAAATAATTAGTCTGTTATATTTCAATAATAACATCGTAATATTATAGACTGATATTGGTTCTTTTCCAAGATGGTTTTAGTTTTTTGGAGACTTTGACAGAAAATTTGACACTACACGCCTCGCAAATTCTATAGATTGAATCTGAGAAAACCGTTTCTCATACTTAGTGGACCTACTGCATGAAAATTCATTTGTGAATCTGTGTCCGTAGTGTCGTGTACTAAGTTGAATTACGTAATACTTCGATTAAACGCCTCATTCTTTTAAACGCCCCCTCAAATAGATGCATTACGGTAAGTTTACAGTTACTCCGAATAATTTTTAAATAAAAAAGGGGACCGAATCAACCTTATTTTTGTTTGATAGTGAAACGTAGAGATTTATAACTGCCATTAATTTCAGTTAGTTTCTCATCCACGAGTGAGCTTTTCAGATACTGAATGATAACATCATAAAAATTACATAACTACTGCGTATTGTAAAGTAAAGAAGCACAGGTCGAGAATAAAATAAATCCCATTTATTTTTACTGACTAACGATTCCACAGAGTTATTATTTCCTAGCAAAACATCTCTCTTTGGCGCATTCAGATTAAAGTCCACATTAAAGTAAGGTAGGAGAAGAGAAAGTAAACTTATTGTGGTGATGTTTCGGTTGAACGGATCGTACTGTAATAGCATAAACCACAACAAACAAAGCTGTAAAAAATATCGTTGTTTCCTTGATTTTTTCCTTCCTTATTTAAGTGTGTCTTTCCTCGCGCAAATTTACTTTTAATTAATGACTAAATTTAGTTTCCAAAACTGGATATTTTACGAGAACTATTGCACGTAAAAATTAAATCGCAATATGTACCTATATTGAAACATTATTATTTTCTGCATTGTAAAATAGTGAGCTCGTTTAGGCAAGCTTACCGTAAAGGTCCTAATTTGTGGCCCGCTTATGTTTGTTGATTTTTAAAACACTATTGCCAAGCTAAGCAATATCAAACAAGCAAGATCACGGCATGAAAATATAAACTCGTTTCTTATCGCTTTAATCTTGGAGGTACTTTCCTCCAAGCTTTAATATAATGGCTTAAAACCTGCAGTAGCACTCCGCTTTTAAACGTCGTCGCTTAATATGCTCAATATCAATTACATTAGAGATGGCAGAGTTTACTAAATTTTTATTGGTTCTTAAAAAGTTGTGTGTGTGCAAACACTTGAAAGTTGACTCGTCTTAACTTCCAAAGCTGTCAAAATACGGGAGTAGCAGGAAGAAAAAAATTCCAATGCGCATGCCCAGTTCCTAAACGCAGGGAGGTGTGACCAAGTACGCTGTAATAGAAGGTAGCTTTAATACACAAGTTCTTACAAGTCCTTAAACACATATTTCAAATGCTGCTCGGTACCTATGTCAAATGAATGATATGCCATATTGACCATGGCTGCAAGAGTGAAATAAAGTGTTTGGAAAAATGTTTGGTAGCTACGCTTCGTGGTAAGCTAATACAGTGTAAATTCCCTTAATTTCAGACTCGCATAGGACCAGAAAATTTGTTGGAGATAGAGAAAGTGCGAAACAAAAAAGGAGCATAGGGAGAAAAACTAGACAAGAAACCAAGTATTTATTTGAGATGCTGGGGCGGGGTTGGAGGAAGATTGTTCGAGATGAAGAAGGTCTGCATACTCTAAAGTTCCGGCTATGTTTATTTTTACGCCAGAACAAACAGACTCAACAACTGTGGTATCGGAGTGGTTGGTAAGGCCTTCCCCTCTCCACAGCTAAAAAAAGTTAAAATTCTTTCCACCTTCTCTGCTGTATCTCGAAAAGAAAAGTATATATATTTACCAAACTAAAGCAAACAGATCGCAGTTATCAATGATCTTTACCGTTTGTTTCATTATGAAATAGAAATCCAACTCACAGAGGCTCAAGCCTAGCAAACTTACCGTTATTGAAACATTTTGAAAACCAAACAGCTTGTCATTTGAATTATATTTTACAAAAAATAACCACTTGAACTATCTAAGATGTATCTTTAATCAAACACTAAACCTTTTTTAAACATATACTTTCAACGAATTTCCATGCACAATTAAGCGGTCATGCGTACTGCGAACGACTTGAGGAATTCGAGTTCAAAATGTTTGAACAAAGGTTACATATAAACTTCAAACACTGCTCATAAGCATGGCTAATTTCTTAAGTGAGTATTGTAATTTTGAAATGTTAACATCTATTTCAACCTACAAACATTGCACGAAATGGACGAACTTAGGGCTCGAGTGCAAGCGTTCATGCCCCGTTTAGGCATGAAATTAAAACAAACTTTTTGTAATGAAAAACAGCAACAATCAAAATTATACAGCATGCGATTCTCATGTTTCACTTTGAGCATTTTTCTTCTCCAAAACTTTCACTGGATGAACAAATATTGTACTTACCTAGCTATGTTTAATTTCCGCACCACTTACTCTTCGCCGTATAATTCCATCAATTCTTTTTTTTAAATTTGATTAACACAAGTTTGAACTAAACTGCTACTACTCGCTTGTAATCTAAAATTGCAGCTGCTTTTGTTTGTAGATGCGCTTGACTGAACCTAGCGGTAGTAGCGTTTGTAAATGCCACCAATTTCAGAAGATCGAAATAAAGCATTCTCATTGGCTGATATAAGCATAGAAATGAATATGATTGGTTCGTTTTAAAGCGTCGCGGCAGGCACAGTAGGATTGAAATACAGCTGCAAATGCATAGTGAAAAACAACGCCAAAGTATTTAACGTTGATAAATAAAAGTAACGTGAAAGTACTGTGCGATGAAGGCTGTAGTGAAAGATATGTTCTCTTTGTAATTCAGTTTAAGTCGAATTTAAAAGTTAGTTTACATTTTTTTAAAGACAGAAACGTAATTGAAACAAGAAAACCTGTCGGTTTGAACACGCAATCCAATCCTAATAAATCAATTAGTACATGGTTAAAATCTGCCTATGCAAGAAAGTGGGACGGCTTAAACACTCACAACTGCCAGAAGGCTATTCTGACCTTCTGTCAGTTGAAACAAGAAGGTTTTCAACTATCTACGCTTTGTGGAAATGTTCTATTATAAGGGGTAGCAGCAGTACTTGCATATAGAGGGAGAGATGGATAAATGTATGTTCTAGCAGAGGCGCACGCGCACGCCGGACACGTCACAGCAAGTCCCCATTATCTAATACCCTGCGGTGCTTATCCATACCTAATATGGATATACCCCTAATAGACGGTGTCTAGTAGAGGAATTCCCTAATAATCAATACAATGACGTCATCAAAAAATCAATGCTGCAAATGAGTAAATTTCTAACACAATTCCCTATTAGTCTACGCACATCAAAAATCATACATCAAATAAGTAGAAAAGGGTTAATTCCCTAATGATACTAAATATCATCAAATAATGAACCCATGCGCAATAAAGATGTGTTAGTATTGAGCAATATTACAAGTCTCTGTCTTTGTACAGATTGTACAATATGAATGAAGATGTCTTCCGATATTGCACAAGTATTCGACGATGCCTCCACAGAATTTGAAAATATTGAAAAGCGCATCGATAAGCGTCGGGCTTTGAAAGAGGCCCTGCGTAAAGGTAAGGGACATCTATTACCCAAAAAATGTACCGAGGGGTTTGTTGACAAGGCTCCGGAAGAGGCCATCGATAAGGTACATACAGATTACGTACAACCAGAACTCCAGGAGAAAGGAGAGAAAACGGCCAGGGCACTGTCTACCCATGTTATCAGCCTCTATGCCAGCAAGATTGGAAATATTGTGGATATCGACAGTGTTGAGGAGCTCCGAAAAGAGGATCCTATTATCAGGGATAGTATGACAGATCTAGGTATCCTTGTATACGGCACTATTGGGAGATGTTTAGCTCCCCTCTTGGTGGCGGGCCATTCGGCGAGGCATATGAGCAAAAAAAAGGACGATGTGGCGGAGAAAGAGAACAAAGATAAGCAGCGCGTGTAGTGTTATTATCAATCAACAACAACATGCGGAAAAAATTATTGAAGTACACAAAAAGCACCCGGGAAGAGTTGCTCAGGGGCACAAGCTAGCAGCACTGATGAGGGAGAGGAAGCTTGGAATAGCCCCACCAAAGAAAGAACCCATGACGTTTAGAGAGTTCTTGAGATACTTCGAGAGAGATTTAAACACCCCCGAAGCTATACTCAAAGGATAAAAGAGACCATGGAGATCCTTGAGGACCAAGGCCTTACTATCCATCTTGATGTAAAAAAGAAGTAATTTGTTACAAGTCTTAGGGCTTATAACAAATGAGTGAGGAGTCTACTAACCAAGTCATAACCAAGAAGAACGAGGGTCGTGTTGCTGCTGGCAAGAGACTTGCGGAATGGAACAAAAAGAACAAGGCCGACTTACAGAAGAACGTGGGCAAAGGTTCTTCACCAGGTGATCAAGAACCTGTCGCAAGTCCGCACAAGTCCATGGATAATGTATACCTTTATGGTGTAGGTACACTTGCCGTGCTTGCGATAGGGGTTGGGGTTTGGTACAGATTTGCCCCTAAAAATGGTGGAGAATCTAGCAGACCCATCAACTAATCCGGAACCTCAAAAGGGCAAAGCCCAGCCTCATATCTCTATGTTCAAAATGTTATAATATAAATGAGTACAGCAACATCAAGCAACATTAGCCCAAAAGAAACCATGGTTATTGACTCCTTATGGGAATCGGTCAGACTGGTATCGTTACAATCTTAATAGCTATGGGTGCGAAAAAGGCCCTAGGGGTTTCTAGGCCTGGGGCAAAGATGGACCTGGAGGACGGCCTGAAACTCGCCGGCTATATGACGGCAGCGATCTTATTCGACGAATACGCAATAAAACAGGGATAGTATAAAAAATCTCTGATACCCCCGAAATGAGCGTCTAGTAAAATTTCTGTTTGTCGTAGAGACAAATAGAAATCAACATGGAGGAGGCTAAGAAATGCTCGAGATGCAAACACTATCTTTCCTTGGATAACTTCAAGGTCAAAAGGAATGGTCAAACAAAAATGTGCATCAAATGCTTGATTGTATCCAAGGCGTCAAAGGAGCGCACAAAGTGCCCCCACCAAAGGCGGAGATCCAGGTGCAAAGAATGCAAGGGAAGTCAGTATTGCGAACATGGTAGGCGAAGATCGGAGTGCAAAGACTGTAAGGGTAGTCAGATTTGCAAACGTGGTAGGATAAGATACACCTGCAGGGACTGCGGCGGTGGAAGCTTCTGCAAACATGATAGGATAAGATACTATTGTGAAAACTGCGGAGGTGGAAGCTTCTGCGGGCATGAAAAAGGAATGCGGTATTGTCCCATATGTAGGCCTGCCGGACATCTTGCTAATGTTGTACGCAGCAGAACTTATGAGGCCCTACAGGGAAATAAGGAGCTTAGTTCTCGGGAGTACATAGGTTGCGATATTGAGACTTTTCGGGTCCATATTGGGGCCCAGTTTTCTGAGGGGTTGACCTGGGATAATTATGGTAAGGGGTGGCACATTGATCACAAAAAGCCACTCAAATATAGGGAAAATGGTGATGATCCATCGCTTGATGAGGTTGCTAGGAGATTGCACTACACCAACACTCAACCCATGTGGGCAAGCGAAAACATGTCAAAGGGCAACCGATACATTACGGAATAGAGCGCCTGGTAAAATTTCTATCTCTCGTAGAGAGAGATAGAAATCAATATGGAGGAGACCAAAAAATGCTCAAAATGCAAAAAAGTCTTAACCCTTGATAATTTCAGGATCAAGCCTTGTGGTCAGCTAAATCAGCAGTGCATAGGTTGCCTAAATATTAGCAAGACATCACGCAAACGTCGTACAAAATGTGAACATATAGGGACTCTATATGAGTTAATGACTATTTGTCGGGATCATATGGAGGCCCAGTTTTCCGAGGGCTATACCTGGGAGCTCTACAAATATTTACATATAGATAACAAGGTCCCGTTTAAGTATGTTGAGACCGGTAAGTCCCCAACGCTTGCCGATGTTTCCAAAGCATTATATAGGGCGGCGAGTACCTTCAAGTAAAAATGAATAGGACATGCATCAAATGTAAAAAAATATTACCCCTGGACAGGTTCAAGATTAGGGGACATAATCGAACCAAGAGCTGTATAAGTTGCCTAGCTAAAGCGAGGGAGAGGCGACGTATCAAATGTAAAGACCCTGTGATCGAATACAAATTAGACCCCCTTGCCATTGATATGGAGATTCGAGAGCTTCAGCAGGATGAGAATTATCTACTTTTGTATACCTTGTTGGTATACGGTATCATATCCCGGTACACCGAACTCGTCGAGGAACCACCCGAGAGCTGGGAAAAGGAACTACTCATTAAACAATATCGCAAGGTACTACGATGCATACAGGGAAAATTAAGATATACTCCACTACCACTTGAATATAAGGCTCGAAATACCAAGCTATGCCCTGCCTGCCGGGGGTCTTTGGTGAACAATCACAGCGATGTGTTGATATGTTGGGGCTGTGCCGGTGTATTTTCAAAAATCCATAATCAAAAGTGGTTATATTATTAGTAAATGAACGTTGTGAGGGAACCCCACACGGCAATCTTTACAGGCCCAACAAGTTGTGGAAAAACACAACTTGTTTTGGATCTCCTCGAGGGTGAGTACAGGCATCACTACCATAATATCGTAATCCTATGCCCTACCATAAGGTGGAATACCACCTACCTTGAAAGAGCCTCACTCTGGAAGGACCCATATGTCTTTTTGATAGACCCCAAAGATCAACTCTTCGAATGGATTCGGAAATTATCCTCATTACTGGCGGGCGAACACACCCTTTTCATAATAGATGATATGATATCTGACGAGAGCCTTGATAAAAAACGTCAACCTTTGCTTGAGCTTGCCATCAGTGGTAGGCACAGGAAGCACAGTTTATGGCTATTAACGCAGAGCTACACGGCTTTGCCCAAGAATTTGAGGAGGCAGAAGAAGCAGTTGTTTGCCTGGTATCCCCATGAGAAGAGTGATATGAAAATGACAGATGAGGAAACTAATATGATTACGGACTGGGATCATATTAAGGCTGAATTGAAAAAATCCGACTATACATATCTATTTGTAAGGCTTAAGCACCCCAGGGCTTGGGAGATTCTTGGGTGACCACAATTTCTATTTGTCCCATAGGGATAAATAGAAATCAATATGGAGGATAGCAGGAAATGTTCGAAATGTAAACACTGTCTTTCCTTGGACAAGTTTAGGATCAAGGGGAATGGTCAACGGACAAAAATGTGTATCAAATGCCTCGATAAAAAGAAGGCGTCGGTTGCGCGTACCAAGTGTCCACATCAAAGGGACAGATCCAAGTGTAAAGAATGTGGGGGAAGTCAAATTTGCCCCCATCAAAGGCGGAGATCCACCTGTAAGGAATGTGGGGGAAGTCAAATATGCCACCATCAAATACAGAGATCCCAATGTAAAGATTGTGGGGGAAGTCAAATTTGCCCCCATCAAAGGCAGAGATCCCAATGTAAAGAATGTGGCGGAAGTCAAATATGCCCCCATCAAAGGATAAGATCCATCTGTAAAGAATGTGGGGGAAGTGAAATTTGCAAGCATCAAAGGATAAGATCCACCTGTAAAGAGTGCAAGGGGAGTCAGACTTGCAAGCATGAAAAGGTGAGAGCCTATTGTAAGGACTGTAAAGGCAGCCAGGTTTGTAAACATGAAAAGATTAGATCCAAGTGCCCAATTTGCGACCCTGCCGGTCATCTAGCTCATAATGTAGGAAGCCGAACATACCAGGCCTTACGGGGAAACAAGGAGCTTAGTTCTCGGGAGTATCTCGGGTGCAATATCGCGACGCTTCGGGCACATATCGAAGCCCAGTTTTCCGAGGGCATGACATGGGATAATTATGGGGAGTGGCACATTGATCACATGGTGCCAATTAAATATAAGGAAAAGGGGATGCCCCACGCTTGAAGTAGTTGTTAGTAGATTGCACTACACCAACACTCAGCCCATGTGGGCAGGCGAAAATATATCCAAGGGTAACCGATATGTCTCGGAATAGGAAGTGCACACCCGGCCAAGCACTAATTTTACTACTCTTTTTTGGGTAGTAAAATTACCATTTATGACCACGGTGAAAATCCTCTGGCTTGCGTCGATATATTAGAAAGATGTCAATAAAGGTTAAGTTGAACGCAGAGACCATCAAAACCCTGTCCAGCAATCAAAATCAACCGCTTTTTAAAAGGGCAGATATTGGCCGCTTTTTGGGTATTGCCAACATAGCGCGCAGTTTTCAATATTTGGCCGGGAAACTATAAGAAGGCAAGAAATTGAGGGTCTGAGAGCTCAGGGTGCCACCCTAGGCTCTGAAAGAGGGAAAAATCCGCATGATACGTTTGTCACATTGGATCAAGCATTGGAGATTGTGCGTCATTCCCGAAAACCAAAGGCTGCGGGACTAATCAAATGGCTAGCCCGGGCGGGTGTGAAAAAACTACAAGACGAACTTGAGAAGCAGCGTCGGGCCATCGAGGACAGAGATATTGCCGTCGCTATACTCGGGGATGATCTGGAGGATAGGGACAACCAGCTCATGGTGCTGGGGATGAACTCGAGGCACAGGCCTAGGAAAATGTAAGGCTTCGACAAAGACATGTACCCAAGGCACAGGACCCCAGAAAAGACAACTTCATCATTATACACCGTAAGCACAGCGTACAAGATGACGACGAATACCATCATCTTCCCTATTACTGCACGCGTGTCCAGAGGCGCAATATTAGCAAAAAGCGATTATGGTTCAATAACAACTACCCGGGCGCGGAGGAGATTGTTGTCATCGACAACCCTAACGGCATGCATGCGTTTAATCGGTTTGAAGAGGATGGGCATGTGGAGCGCTGCGGGTGCCACTTTAGGCTTATCGATCTTACCCGAGACGACTTATATGACCTGGGTGTTCCGGCACTAGAGGATTAGGCAGACGATAATTTTACAATTTTAATACCCTTGTGGTATTAAAATTATCATTTTTGACCCTTTCAGCTGTATGTTAAAAGGTAGTGAAATATCAAAAAGATGGAAGCCTATGTACAAAAAATGCAAAAAGGATTACGATATCAGCATACCCGTACTACGATGCTGCATAAAGGCATGATCAGTGATAGGTTATTGCCATACTTAACCGGAAAATTTTAGATATCGAAATGGGGAATATTATGAAGGTTTTGAATACACTACCGATGACGACCTTTTGCACAGGCTAGCGTCAGGCATGAAAGCGTGGGGTACATTTGGAAGAAGCGAGATCAATGAGGAACTTGAGGATCATATTCAAGCCCTAGGACTTCATATCGTTTCAGTTAAGGAGAATAGGTATGGGGCACTATGCTACGAGGTTATCAAAGATGAGGGGCTGAAGCTATCAGATTTAGCCGACATCACAAAAATAGACCATATCCTTAATTTTCCTATACGAGATAGACGCTTGGTTGATATTGATTTGGATATTGAGCCTGATGTCATTAAAGGTATAGTTATGGGTACCCATTCTATACCCTTCTTCCTTTGCTGTATATAAGGGATCCGAGTAAGTCACTGGAGGATGAACCTCTAGAGGTACTCTTGAAGATACTCTTTACCAAGCCTTGATATGCTCCGGGGGTACCTAAACATCCTCCGGATCAGCATGAGTTCTTCCGAAACAAAACTGCGATCGGGACCGTCTTTTAAATAGTGTAGCACGCGACTACCTGATACTATACGATCCAACCTGTA
>JASGCC010003599.1:0-23316 GCA_030067915.1 Hydractinia echinata | reverse complement strand
CAAGGTTTGGTGATGGTTAAAGATGCAGGATGACTTTTCTTGAGAAAATTTAATGATGGTAGGACTCCATGATTCAAGGGTGCTTTTGTGTCATGGTATTAGAATTGATCCTCTGTATGATGTCGTTAGAGATGTATTAGTTGCATTTCTCGATTGAAAACAAAGAGAATGATCTCCCTCCAATTGTTGTCGAAATCACTTTTTCCACCAGGAACTTTGAACAACGATGTACCCCTATGCTCTGATTAAAGTGAGAGTGAACAGCCGCACATTGAGCAATTGGCACCAGGCATGATTACTACAATGCATCTGAAGCATTTTCCATGTAAAAGTTCTATAAAAACCAATAAGTTAAGCCAGTAAAATGTACTTCATAAGCTGATTTCCCCTACCACACCAGGGAAAGCTGCCATTTTAGAATTTGATGCGTCCATGCATCGTTGCGAATGGGCTAAATGGCTTATGGCATATAGGCGATCACCACACTCTAGTCAAATGGAAATTTGTAGTCTACGGATGTATTGAAGGTTATTCGCAGTTAGCGACTTTTTTACATTGAAAGTGACAACTAAAGGGAAATTGGTACGGCAATAGAAACATACGGATTACCGTCCCGCATTAGAAAAAAGAGGGAAAGGGGAGAGAGAATGTTGATGTATGGTGAATGATTACTCAGTTGAAGTTAACGATGTTCTAAATTCGTTTACACTTTTGCCCGTCTTTTAAATCAATCGCCATTATTTGTTAAAGATAACACTCTACAAGGATTCGTATCCTACGGAAGCAAAATTGTTTAAATGGTGAATCAAAATATCTTTATCCCCGCGTAAAAGTCTTTTGCAGAATGTCGTCACGAGATGTGCATAATACAGGGCAAAATTGTTCAGACTCAGCAAAGCACTGAGCAGCAAAGACCGCAACAATACTTAGACATTAAAAGGAAAGTTTAACCCAATTGTAAAGATTTAAAACGTACGCTTGGGATGCAAGTTTCTCCTTAGGTGAGTGCTAAGTTAGCCATGTGTAAGTCCGCCCCTGAACACTTAAGTACAAAAGTTAATTTCTTAATTTTACGGTAGTTTCTGTAATTAGTATTTTTTACCCTTTCGTTTGTTAGTTGGTTTTATGAGATATAAACTATAAAATATAACCTTTTACACAAATATTTTGCGTTCTCAGTTCGACCTCGCAATATGCTTAACCATATTTAAATATTAGAAAAAAATACCATGTTGGAAAACCCGGGAAAAGTTACCCATTTTGAGGAGTCGCTAACTAAAGTTTTCAAGGATAAAGGTTTCCTCGACTGACCTAATTCCTTGCTTATAATTTTCTCTGGCAAATTTAAACCCCATTTTTTACTCGGTATACTTGATTGCTTATGATCTCCATGTCTTACTGTGTTTATGTGTTTTTGGTGATTAAAAATGGCGACAAATTGAGGAAAATGAGGCTTAGCATTTCTAGTTTTTGCTTTATTCTAAGCTTACCCCCATGCCCCCATGTTCTAAGCCTCTAAATGCTTATAACATTTGCTTACATGCAGTACAATAACTACTTCTGTGTTTGTGGGGGTGATACGAGATAAACTTTGCTGCGTTGCTATTTAATAAACCACCCTCCTCCAGATGTGATTTTAAACTTTGATACCTTATTAAAAAATTGAAAGGTATTTTGTATGTCAATACCGATATGTTTAATAAAAGAGCCTTAGAACTTCGTTCAAAAATGGATTTAATAAAACGAAATTTATTTAACTGGTGCAAACTTCTTTTCTATTTTTTACATTTTATTGTCTCGAGGTTTTGTACACAGAAGAAATTTCAATACGAAGAAAGCGCTGACGTCTGTAATATATGGTTTCGTTATAAACGACCTGAAAAAACCGCTTCGTCAAGCAAAGAAGACTTTATTTACACTCATTTTGTTCACACTCATCCCAATATCATTTTAAAGGATGAAGTCTCGTTATACACAATCACAGCTAATGAAGCCATATTTGTTAATTGTGGCAAGGTGGATGTGTTTGATTCCCGTGTTAATCCATTCACTTTTAATGCTCAATTTATTTCCGCTGTTCAAATTATAATTGTACCCATATCATCTTTTAATAAAATATCAAAATGTATACCAATTCCCAAAATCCCTATCGTTCATCTTGCAAGTCATGGACGTTGCGGCTCCACAATTTTATCACAGGTGTTTCAAGCTGTACCTAAAGCACTTTCGATTTCTGAAATGTTAGCATTTTCTGGAATAGCAGAACTTTCGCGAAGTGGTGAACACGACGAATATTTTTTAAAACAACTTTGTTTAAGTACATTAATGTGTATGTTAAAACATGCCAACAGTCGACAATCATCTTTGGTCCTCTTCAAATGTCAAAACTTTGTTGCATACATCACTGATCTTGTAATTGAGGTGTCGCCCTCCGTAAGTCATCTGTACATGAGCTTCATTTTTAAATTCGCCCATTTGTCTGCAGATCTTGCTATGATGTATAGTGGTATTGGGTATAACAAGATCTTAATGGATGACTATCCCACCTATACTGCTAATTACGTTAATGAGTTGAGTTATTTCTCAAGACTTGCACTTGCTTGGATCACAGGAGTAGCAGCATATAACAAGTTGTTATCAAAAAGATACAAAATACGATCTGTGAAGTATGAAGATTTTTTATCCAACCCAGAAGAAACGATTCTAGCTTTATTTAGATATGCAAATGTACCCATAACTTATTTACCAGATCTTAAATCTGCAATGTCTAAAGATTCACAAGCTGGTACAATGTATTCATCACGTGGTGTCGGAAGACAATATGAGCATTGCTATACCAAAATCACAGAAAAGTTAAAATGCGAAGTTGATAAGTTATGTTATGATTTTAATGTGCCATTGTTTTGGGATGATGTTCATTTAGACAACAAACTTGATTAAAAGAAAGATAAGATTGGTAATTTTAATGGCGGAATGGCCGTTACATACTCCTATCTGATTTAAATCGGCGTATCTTTTGGCATTAGAAAAATGGAAGGCTGAGAGTGCGTTTGAAAAATACATGTTAATGCTGGCTAATGAGACAATAATTGATTCAAATGCTAGTAAAGATTAATTTAGCTCTGTTTGAACACCTGCTTGAGTGGCGGCCTGGAATTATGTAAACCATTTTAGGACATTTTTTTAAGCTTTTACCTCTACCTTTTGTCTCGATATGTCTCGGCTGCAACTCGAGCTTCTCGACAGTAACCTATATTTTTTTGCACTTTTTGCATATTTTTAGGCGAAATAAAGCCAGGCAAAGGGCTTTAGTATCAAAATAATTAAATATTAGATATCGAATTTATATAACCTCACCTCTTTTAGTTAAAGTTTGTTAGCACTTAACAGGCCATTAAAAAATGTACTTTACAGTACAACTAACGTTTTTGTTTCAAAAACGTCTCCGGAGCAAACACCTTTCTCTCGAATTTCTGCTGAAACCTCGAAAAAAGACAGTGACGATAGCGATGGCATAGTACTCCACCCTCGTCCCCAGGGTTTTTTGCCTTCTTGATATGAGAGATGACGTCGAAAAATACCCTGGTATCGTTGACCCGATTTTGAAACATGATTGGCTTTCCCGGTTTCGCATAATTATTACGACTTTTTGCCTTAGTCAGCAATTATTCAGGTCAAGATTGAAATGGCGCACGGAGCCCACCCTGGTTCCCAGAGTTTTTTGTCTTTTTGATATGAGAGAAGACGACGAAAAATACCCTGGTATTTTTGAGTGATTTTTGGCCAATATATGGCCAGATTGTGCGAACGCATCATGAGGAATACGTTAATTTATGCGATCAAAAAATGGCGGAACTTTAGCGGTTAGAAAATTTATGTTCCAGCAACAGAAAACGTACTGACAATTTTATTGTCTCACGAGTAAAAAATACAAGAAAAATTATCTTGGTAACTGCATAAAACGTCTTTAAAGTTTGGAAATGAAATTGTGCTGTTGTATGTGCAGGTTACATAACACTTTAATATAGTTTAGTTAGCTGGGTAGCTAGCTAAGTACCTCCTGAATAGAAATTTTGTTAGCTGAACTTAGATAGTTAGATAATCCGGTGGGGTGGGTCTGGCTTCTCTTTTTCAGTGGGACCATTAAAATCTATATAAAAGCTTTTATAAGAAGCAAGAGTTGTTTAAAGAAATGTCAATACAAAAAGCTTTCAGAATCAAATGATTTTAATTGTTTCTTATAAATGGTTGGTATATATGCAGCTGAACTTGACTTTAGAATAATCATTTCAAGATCATTTGATAATCTATTTTCTCACGATAACTACAACCTTACAACGAAAAACTGTAATAAAATGAATAGGAAATAAATTTAACAAATACAAAAAAGTACAATCGGTTTTGAGTTTAGAAACAAAATGATTATAGCTAACAAATCACGAGAGAAAAATTTTTTCGGAGCTTGAAATCTTATAAAATCTGGAAAACATGAACTGCTTGAGCTTCAAAATTTATAAATGAAATAAATAATAGATTATTAGAGCTTTAAATAATAGAAAAACAAACTTTTGACCTTGAGCTTAAGAACTTATCGGATAAAGTAAATAATATTATTTTGTTGTAGATAAAATAAACGTTTGAGTTTAAAAAATGTATCAAACAAAGTAAAAATAACTGGAGCTTGACACTCTAGAAAAACATAGAAAAGGAACTGTTTAAGATTAGAAATCGATAAAACAAAGTATAAAAATTATAAATAAAGGAACCTCGCGCATTCAAATTTGCAATGGAATGTCTTCATGAGAGTTAGTTTTACTGGGAAAGTTAGTTTTTACTGGGAAGAAAGTACTCCTCCATTCATAAAAGAGTGATTTCAAGGGAGTAATAATTTCCTGGGAAATTACCACGTAATTT
The DNA here is from genome assembly GCA_030067915.1 of Hydractinia echinata. Lineage (NCBI taxonomy): Eukaryota > Metazoa > Cnidaria > Hydrozoa > Anthoathecata > Hydractiniidae > Hydractinia > Hydractinia echinata. The sequence goes on along the minus strand of JASGCC010003599.1, from coordinate 18,402 downwards.
TTTTCGGGGAGTAATTATTTACGGTTACACCGGTCCCTTGAACATTCCCTATTACTTTCTTATAAAAATCACTCGTTAACTCGAACCTCGGTTAACTCGAACATTCGCTATCTCGAACCACTTTTTGCTCCCCCTTCAGACAAATTCCTTCGGATAACTCGAACTTTAAAGGAAAGAGGAAAAACAATTTGTTTGATAAAAATTAAATTTCTTTAATTCTAATTAATTCATTTTTTAGATATAATCTCCAAATTGAAACAAGTGGATATTCGAGATTATTATCAAAATCAGTAATCTTTGACTATACAAAATGTGATACTTTAGTAGGTTTTTTAAAAAAAGAAAAATTGTCTTAACTCGAACTATTATCTTATTTTTCCTAAAGTTCGACTTAACGGGAGCTTCGCTTAAGTCGAACATTCGTTAACTCGAACTAAATTTCCCGGTCCCTTGGAGGTTCGAGTTAACGGGAGTATACTGTATATAGGGAAAACTTAGCAATTCTCTTTGTAATGTTTTTTATAAAAAATTAAAATGTGTATGCCTTTTCACTTGCTGAAAAACAAATGCGTTTAAGATTCTCGATTTTTTATAACTGGTACAGAACAGAACCTCTACCCCTATTGTAAAAAGAAACCCTAGAGATCTGTAAACTGATACAAAAATTTCTTCTTCTTGTTTGCGCCGCGTCGAATATAATTTAGTTTCATTTCTGACTCTTTTGAATGATGTTAGCCGTTCAGACAACGATCCCCCAATGGAGGGAGATGAGATGAGGATTCGTTCGTGTCACGTGTTTGTAACTGTTTGTGACTTTTTGTGACCAACGCATGAAATGGAAACAAATATGGTAAACGTAACAGTCGCGGAACGACCCATCCACGTGGACGAACCCAGCTTAAACAAATCACGATTAAGAAATCTTTGTCCTGAAAGGACAAATAATATTTTTTTTCAGATTTTTTGATAAGTGATTGGTGATTCTCTCTATTTATTAGCTAAGAAGCTAGCTATATCCTCACCACAAAAGAACCTATAGTAGCCAGCTAGCTACTAATCTATAGCTAGGCCTAGATTGTAGATAGATGCGCGTATTTTACAGATAGATGTGCATATTTTACATGGCTAGCCTCACAAATATCTAGGGATATACCTTGTCTATTATTTCCATAAGGGGCCATGGCTTAGATGGGGAGTCCTCCTCTAGAGTATTTAATGCTCATTTTGATTGAGCTATTATGCAGACCCGATACACCTTTACGATAATTCAATTGTACATGCGTTCCTACGGCTCTCCATCGTTTTACAATATCAGAAAAAAGGAGGTAAAAATCGTGTTTTTATGAGAGTTTGTTAGCTAGAGACGAAAGCGTGTTTTCTCCAGTTTTTTAACTTTCGTCGTATCAATTTCTTTCAAATTTTCAGGAAACGTTAATAATAATAAGAAACAACTTATGTGTACTTTTCATTAAAAACAAAACGCGGCAAGAAAAGTTATCACGAAAAAACGTGTTTTCTCCTTAATAAACTCTTATAAAAGTGTGATGTTTACCTCCTCCGATCGCAAAATAAGCTGCGATGGAGTGTTAGTTTTCCCGAATTATCGTAAAGGTGTATTTAGGGTTTGCACTCTCTACTAGACAACTCTCTGCGACATCCAACAGCCATACAGTGTGCCATCTCCCCAATTTCCCTAACATGGGTTGAGTTAACCCGGGGCTATGGTAACATTCACTCGCCCATATTGCCATATTGAATCACTGCCAAGGAAAATCGCCCATGTCATGTGGCTAGGTTTTTAAAGGCGCGTTATCACCCTTATCGAAAAAAATTAACATATACATTTTTTATATTTATTTCAAAGTTCAGACGGAGTTATGACTTTCCTGAAAATTTGAGGATATAAAACCTACTAGAAATGGAAATAATGGTACTTCAATATCTTGAATTTATTGTTGTTTTTTTTCAGCCGCCATATTTAACGATCTTGTCTAATAAGCGGGCCGTCGCAAAATGTTCGTGTTAAACCGTAGGTAAACAAACAGCCTTATCTTTAAATGAGCACTGAGATGGAGATCGATAAAATCGCCATTAATGGTAGGCTCCGTTCACACTGTTCTTTTTGGCTTGTTTTTCTTTGTAAAACATGGCATCAAAAAGTGGAAAGAAATTTTGGTTCTGTTTAAAAAAGTGGCCGCGCGTAAAAACATCCGTATCACTTTCTCCACTTAGATTTAATTTTCTTCTATTCTATTCGCCATTTTTTTTGGAGACCAGACAAAACAAAACAGAAAGAAGAAATAACAACATTGCCTCGTGGTTATTAATTATGATAATTAATGCTTATCACGCTCTTTCTTTTTTTATTAGCATGACCGGGATTATTGCATAGTATAAGCCAAAAAAACAACGGGGGAGAATGCTCATTGTGATAGTTGAAGATAGTTGAAGCACTATGGAGATAATTAAATTTAGAGCATGAAAGGGGAAATTTAGGTATTCTAATTGTCTAGATCTGATACTGTCTCCATAAGGAAACGACTAACTGTTTGAACAAAGGAAAATAATCAAAAAGTAAGACAGCTAGCGAGGCAAAGCTGTCTTCAGAAACAACAACAAGAAGTGGTCAGTGTTGCAAAGAAGTCTGATTTCAGTAAGTTAAAACATTTAAATTATAAAGAATAACACAGAAACTTCGATTGATTTATCTGATTTATCATATTCGGAACTTTCATCATCATCATCATCATTCTCGGCTTAACGTCCGTTTTCCATGCTAGCATGGGTTGGACGGGGTATATTAATGACCCTCTTCCAATCTGATCTAGACTGTGTTAGATCTAAACTCAACTTCCTCTGTATCAAGTCTGTCCTTATAACCTCCTGCCAAGTCTTTCTCGGTCTGCCTCTGGGCTTTGCCCCAGGAACTATCAAGTCTCTACACTTTCTTACCCAATTATCCTCCTCCATTCTTTCCAAGTGCCCCAGCCAATTCAATCTTCTTATCTGGATAACATCTTTAATTCTACGGAGACTTAGCCTGCTTCTTAGCTCATCTGAACTCTTCTGTCTCTCAGACTGGCGTTACACATCCACCTAACCATTCTCATATCATTCCTTTCTAAACGGTCAAGATCTTCCTGCTTCACTGCCCATGTCTCACTACCGTACAACATAACACTTCTTACACAGGCCTCATACAACCTACCTTTTACCTCAATTGACAGGACTCTGCTAGTCAACAAAGGAAGTAACTCTCTGAACTTTTTCCAAGCAGAACCTATCCTGCAAGTAACACTTCTTCCAACACCCCCTTCACTGCCCAACATATCACCTAAGTAACAGAAGTTCTCAACTATCTCTAACGAGCCACTGTTGTACATCATTAAAGCTGGAAATACTTCATTCTCTATAATCTCACCTTTGCAACGTTTGCATACAAACTGAATGTCAGCTCTTAACCTTCCACTAATACTACTGCACTTCTTATGTACCCAATGCTTGCAAGTCTGACAAAAAATTGAGTTACTACCAACCCCTTTCCTGCAAACTCCACAAGGCCACTTTCCAACTACAAGGTCACACTTGGCTGCAATGCTACTAATCATGACTTTAGACTTTGCTGTGTTTACCTTTAGCCCTTTCTCTTCTAGTCCTTACTTCCACTTCTCAAACTTTTCAACTAATTCTTCCGTCGACTCTGCTATGAGAACCAAATCATCTGCATACAATAACTCCCATGGACAACCTGTTCTGAACTCCATCGACAGCGCTTCTAAGACTAGAACAAACAACAAAGGACTAAGTACAGAACCCTGATGTACACCAACATTTACACTAAATTCATCACTAAGTGAATCGTTAATCCTGACACGACTTCTAGCATTGCTGTACATAGACTGTACCATCGTAACTAGCCACTCATCCACACCTAATTTTCTCATAGCCCACCAAATAACTTTACGTGGCACTCTATCAAAAGCTTTCTCTAAATCTACAAAGGCAAAATAGAGATTCTTTCTCTTTCCTAAATACTTTTCCTGAAGCTGTCTGAGTAAAAATATTGCATCTGTAGTGCCACGCCCTGGAACAAAACCAAATTGCATCTTATCTATATCAATCCTTTCTCTAAGTAACTTATCAATCACTCTTTCAATAACTTTCATTACTTGATCAACCAACTTCAAACCTCTATAGTTACCCCTTTCTAATGCATCACCCTTGCCCTTGAAACAATTCACTATTACACTCGACTGCCACTCACTCGGAATAGCACCATCCTTTATAATCTGGTTAGCAAGACTTGTAATAAGCTCACCTCCAATATATCCAGATGCTTTTACCATCTCTGCAACAATACCTGATACTCCTGCAGCCTTGCCAATCTTCAATTTCCTAATAGCCTCAAATGGATACATTTATAAAACCATTACGATGGAAACACAGCTACATAGATGCTCTCCCTCATTCATTATTTTTGCTTTTATGGCATGAATCCAGCAACTATGTGATCGATTTTGCCGTGCGTTTATTATCGCATGATTCGTGCAATGAAATGCAATGGCGGTTCTGTAGGCGAAGAGAAATTGGGGTGAGTTTGTTATTTCTATGAAACATTTGAACATGTTCTGGTTGTCAGTTTTCAATAAAATTTTCAGGATAATGTTTTCTTATGTATATCTTTCAATTTTTACAATAAAATAGGCACCTCTAAAAAAGTTGCCTAGTGATTACGCGCCTTTAACCAATACACTCAATCATAGTGCCGTGTTTTTCCTGCGCGCGCAGAAATGGAGGTAACTTTTCCGCTTAGTTTGTTTACATTTTTACTTAGATGCGTGCGCAAGTAAATATCGGGACTGTGATTCCATGTATAGGATTTTTGCATGTTTGGGGGCAAACAAACACTGTGGTCAAATGTTCCTAAAACATTATTTTTTGCAAGTCATATATATAATAAATTCAGGTGAGTGTATTGTTTGCCCCCAGATTTGATGTCATCATTGCCACAATAATAGCTATAACTTCTTTTATTTATTACAATGCTTTTTTGAATCACTCAAAAACCCATTTAGTGTATATCAACTCAAATGTTGGTTCGAATCCGTATAACCCACTCTATATTTGCTATTGTGTGAAAAAATTTGTGCGGAAATTAGTATGAATAAGGTGCTAAAGTTTTTAGTGCACATAAACGCAGATGTGCTTCTCTGACAACGCAGATATGTATTGTTCTGCATCTAAGAATTATGGCAGTATGGTATAATAATGATGGGTTGTACGGTGGTAGTATTCTTCTGTAAAATGTCTTGAATTCCCTGTTTTTAGCAATATCAGAAGCATATAACTTTCAGGGCTGGACACCATTCAGCATAATTTTCCAATACAAATTTTATGGTAATATTATCAAAACACGATGGTAAGAGGCATAAACAACGTCGTATTTTGTTCTAAAAACCTCAAAACGTTGTTGGAGGAAGCTTAAATAATGCCATATTTCATTCTAGAATTATCAAAACACTATCTTAAAACCTTATTAAACATCACTGTATTCCATTCTAAAATCTAAAATAAGCTGTTATATACTATCCTAATTTAGAAAGTGTATTATGACAATCGGTATAATAAGTAAAAGTTCAAACAATCAATTTTTTTTTAACATAAAACAAGACGTTACAAGCTTTCTTCTAATTATCATCATCATCATCATTCTCGGCTTCCTGTTTTCCAAGCTAGCATGGAAATGGACGGGGTATATTAATAACCCTCCTTCAATCTAATCTAGACTGTGTTAGGGGTCATCTACAAAATTTGTAGCAATTCGTATTAAAAAAATTTGTAACAAATTTTCTTTTGCCATACAGTAATTAATCGCTGGCGTAATACCGTAATCAACGCAATAAAAACAGCATTGTTGGCGGAATGTTGGGAATCGAGGGATGCGTGCGTGTATTGAATGATGAGATAAAGTCTGCTTAGACGATAGCTCAAGTTAACTGTCAACAAGGACAGCTGAAACCTATGGCTTACAACAAACTGTCAACCAAGACAGCTTAAAACAAACTGTCAACAAAGACAGCTTAGAACACAAACTGTCAACAAAGACAGCTTAAAAACACAAACTGTCAACAAGGACAGCTTAAAAACACAAACTGTCAACAAGGACAGCTTCAAAATTGTATGAGGAAAACTAAGGACTAAATATAAACCTTATGTTGCTACACGCAGCACACCCCCTACGATCCGAAATTCTTTCGTTAAAATGATGTCATAGTATACATTTAACTTTCCACAAATGTATATATTACAAGTCAAAACAAAAGTAAAACCCTCGTATGGAGGAGCAATAATGAAACATAAATATGAACCTATATTAACACTCGTAAATATTAACCTCTAAAATATGCTAATCCATAAATATGCGTCTCTAAATACAATCTCGTAGGTTTAAACCTCCTATAAACAACATATGTACAAGATAAAAACACTGAAGCAGCGGAATCACTAAAGGACACTGAGCGACTACAAAACGAAAATAAAACCAAAAACAAAAGCAAACAGCCAAGTAAGGGCGGGTGGGCGTGAATTTCCAGCACCACTAGCATCAAAACAAACAAGACAGAATGTTGCGATTTAGGTGAATGACTAAAAGTGCTAAGAAGCAAAACCGACAACAAAGCAACACAAAATCAAAATGGCAACCCCAGCTGCGTAACGCTCGCGGAAGGGACGCTAAACGGTATACTTGCGATTAACTTGAGTTAAGTGGCCTTAACTCGCATTAGATTCGTATAAAAGTTTTCTAAAATCGTATAAAATTTGTATGAGTTTTTAATTAAATTTGTATAAGCTTAAAAAAAATTGTATGAGTTTTAAATTAAATTTGTATGACTTTAAAAAAAATTATATGAGTTAAATTCGTATACGAGTTTTAAAAAAAATTCATTGGAGTTTTTATAATTAACCCTTTGCGTGCCAAGCTTTTTTATCGTCCAGGCCAAGGGCATATATATACGTCCTTAGGATGCGCTACCATCGGCCGGGCTTTTTTATTCTTCTGGCCATGGACGTATATATACGTCTTGTTTATACGCTACTGTCGGCCACGGGAATTCATCCCTGTGGCCACGGGAATTTTCAAAAAGTACGAAAAAAATGTAATTTTTTTTATAGTTACTAATAAGAGTTATAACTTTTAAAACAAATGCATATATAAACTAGTAACAAAAGAACAATGTTCTGGAACACTTTTATTATACAAAGTTCTTTATGGATGGTAGCTCTCAAAACATGGTGCGGGGCACAAACCTGGGTGATTGCAACAATTTTTACATTGATACCGGCTTTCTTTTCGCATGCCTCTCTTTGTGCACTCGACACATCTTTTCTGAGGATTTTGTTTCTTTTCTGTAGGAGGAACAACTTCTAAAAAATGCCTTCCAATGGTTGGATGCTCAAACAGACCTTCCTCGGTACCAAGTTTGGCTCTTGTAATTATGTTCTCTATCACTTCCATTTTAAAATCCACAAAGCGCATCTTTTTGCCTGGGTATGTTTTGTCGTACAATATGAAAGCATTTAGGACAGCTTCTTCAATAAAGTGCATTACCACTTTTACTGTCCATTTGAAGGTTTTTCGAACACATGTATAATTACCAATCAAAGCGTCGTTTCTGTCAACTCCTCCCATGAACTTGTTGTAGTCATTGATAAGGGAGAATTTAGTTGGAGGTACCTCATTGCGACCCCTTTTCCGCATTCTCCCTTGCTTGATTTTGTGTATTGTTGACAATAAATAGATTTCTTTTTTGTCGTGATATCGAACCATTACCATGTTTCCATTCCGTCTAAATGCGTACTCTCCTTTAAGTAAAGGTTCTGCTTTTAAAGATGGTGGAATCTTTAAACGATTAGACTTTGCGGTGCCACAAGCTACTGTACCATTTTCCATGAGGTGTGCGAATAAAGCTTCACTGGTGTACCAATTATCAACGTAAAGATGGTACCCGTATCCGTAAAGATCACTCATCAACTTTGGAATGACTGCACCACTTTTTCCCAGCTGCTTGACCAGGGCTTGTTCCTCAGGTGTCTCCAACGCATCTTTGCCAATATAGAGAAAGCTGTTCCAAAGATAACCATTGTCCTCGCATATGGAGAACATTTTAATTCCAAATGAGCTCTGTTTGGGATATATTGTTTAAATCCCAGTCTTCCCTTCCAGATAAGTAATTCTTTGTCAATGGAAATGTTTTTACTCGGAGTATATGCGCTTTTAAACTTTTCTAAAAAGTAATCTATCACAGGATGTATCTTAAAAAGACGATCTCTCTTCGGGTCATTTGCATCATATTTGCTATTGTCATTAAAGTGGAAAAACTTGAGGATCAGTTAGAATCGATTCTGTGACATAACATTGTTGAAAATGGGTGTCTTCAACATAGGATTAGTGCTCCAGTACTGTTTCATTTCTGGCTTTCTTACTATGCCTGTAAGAATGTAGAGAGACAAGAATTGTTTCATTTCAGCAGAGGAAACATCTTTCCATTTTTTAAAACGTGAATGAGGTGGTAGATCAGGGTTAGCTTGCATATATTGAGTCGCATATAAGTTGGTTTGGTACGTTAGTATATCGTAAAATTCATCATCAAGAAAAATATCAAGAAAGTCGATAGGACATGGATCATCAGGAAGTTCAGCATAATTCAGCTGTAAAATCTGGGATAATTGGAGGAGAATCTTCCTGTTTCCATTTTTCTTCTAAAGCTTTCCTTTCTTCTTCTTTCTTTTGTATTTTTTTCTCAAGAGCAGATGTTCTGGAAGGGTCTCCTCTGGCTCTTGGGCCTCCTCTGGTTCTTGGACCTCCTCTGGTTCTTGGACCTCTTCTACGATTATTATTTTGATGAACTTTTGGTGGAACCTCGTCATCACCTACGTCGTCATCTACGTCGTCATTTTTTCTGCCTCCTCTTCTGAACTTGATGACTCTTCTGAACTTGATGACTCTTCTGAACTTGATGACTCTTCTGAACTTGATGACTCTGCTGAATCTAATGCATCATCTGAATCAGCATCTGCAAAAATCCCCTGGATAACTTCATCAACTGTGAGGGATTTCCTCTTTGTTGTCTTGACTTCTGCAGTCGCCATCTTAGAAAGAACTCACAACGTGCGCTCAGAAATTTTTACGGTCTACGAACATTTGCAGCATAATATTTGTAAACACTTTATGCATAATTTCAAAGTGCATTACAGAGGCCACAGTGTTTTATTCATGAGGTCAAGGCTATGTATAAAACTATACAGAAAGGACGTATATATACGTCCTTGGCCTCTAGCGAGAGACTGCATGGACGTATATATACGTCCTTGGCCGGAGAAATGAAAACACCATGGCCTTTGATGACACATCTTACGGACGTATATATACGTCCTTGGCTGGAGGAATGAAAATACTGTGGCCTCTAGCAGAGTACATTGAGGACATATATATATACGTCCTTGGCACGCAAAGGGTTAAATGCGTATGGTTTTTTTTTTAAAAATCGTACAAGTTTTTGGGTAAGAAAAAAATCTTATATAAATAAGTATATATAAGAATGTGCATAAGAATATTCTTATGAAAATAAATTGTAAACTTTGCGTTACGTTAAATCACTTAAAAACCATGAGATGCTTTCTTTTTAATGCAAATATTTTTATATGCAGTTTTGTTTGGAGTACACACAGCAGATGTTTAGGCCTTTTGTACAATATCTGCATAGCCAGTTCTTGTATACTTCATGTACACGTTTGTTTTTTTATAAGAACACTCAACTTGAAGAAAGCCTTCAAATGTTTTTAACTTTTTCAATTTGAAGCCATTATGTTCTTATATCGTTGGTTCTTATAACAAAAAAAGTTTATCCTGCAAATTCTTATTAACTTTATATTTTGTTCACATTTGATTATCACATTGTTTCATTGTTTTACTAAATACATACAGATCAAGGTTTCAAAACCCTATACATAAACCAAAGAATATTATACTTCAGTCTAGGAAGCATGCGTGTGCGCCACTCGTAAAATAATTGAAAAATAACTTAAAGAATAACTATTAAAACACTCACATTAACAGTTTCGGCCATTGTGATTTCGTTTTGAAAAAACGGTTTGATGAAAATATAATATTAAGTTGTTTGAAAATAAGGTTTGAGTGTTCGTTGTTGTTGTAGAAAAATAATGATGAAAAATATATGTTTTATTCCATTTAAATAAAATACGATGTAAACAATAGATTAGATAATTACTGTAACATTTCTTTTCTTAGTTTAGTCGGAAAAGATAAATAGTCTCTGCATAAAAACATTTCAGAAAGAAAATTTCAGCTATTGTAGCTTTATGAATGCATTGAAATTACGTTTTTAATGACCACATCTGTCACATCTGTGCATATTGTAACGTGTTTAACACTAACAGGTATTTCATATACATCTCCGACAAACACCTTCAACTACTTAAAAATGTTCCCGACATAATAGTGGATAATTACATAATCATTAGCAAGTATAGCTTCAATCTTCTGTTGATTTTCCTTCCATTAAAAAATGTTACGAAAATAGTTCAGATTTTTACTTTCAATCATATACGTAACCAACAACAAAAATACAAATCATGAATAGCGATAGGGATTTTGACAGTGACATGGAATGGTTGTTTCATTCTGATAGTTTAATCGACGATGACGACTTTGACGCACATAAGTTCGTAGAAAAAGGTAATTGAGTATAACAAAATGAGATAATAATCATGTAACGTGCTTACGTTTTCGATAGCTACTTTTCCTATTTTTTTTTTCTTAGCTTGCAACAGAAAACGAGGTAGACCTGCCATTGAGCATCTTCATCCTGACATCGTTCCATGCATCAGGTCATTCATTGAACAAAATTTGGCAGCAGCACATTTGCGGAGAAGAGATAACGTCATGTATATGAATGGAGTCACTTTAAAAGAAATTTCTGGTCATGTCAGAAAAACTCTGGGTGACAAATATACTATCCATCGTTTGATGTTACCGCCACGTCAAAAAACTATTGTGAGTAGACGTTACAAATGCCTTATCAATGCTTCTGTGCCTCCAAAGCGCAGTAGCAGTGAAAAGAAAACTCATCCTGATTTTCAATATACCTGTTGCCAGGTGAACTTGGTAAACGAATTGGCTGTAATTCATGACGAAAATACATTAGCTCTTTCCGTTGACAATAAAAACAAAGTTGGAGTAGGAATTCCTGCAACTAGCAGACTATTAGACAGATGTATATTGAGACGAGGGACCAAATTACAATGACCACGATTTTCCCCATCCTAATTCAAAACTAGTTCCGGTTGGTTACTTGATACTCAAGGAAAAATAACCAGAAGTCGATCATTATCACCACCAAATAAAAAGACCAGCATCAGAAAAAGATCGTTTTCTGAAGGTTCCGAGCTTCCCAGCGCATTAAAGAACCGTACTTTTTCTAGAGATAAAGTAAATCGTGTTAAGGTGAAATGGCCACGTTCCGGACATCTATTGGTCCAACTATATCCATCTTGATTGGTAGAAAGTACTAATGTTATGCATGCGAATCATTTAAAGGGGCTACGGAACGGCTGTAGGTTTTCGACTTTAGTGACTTACACGAAAGTCGAGCTGATGGCGGCGAAAAACAAACTGGCTATTTTTTATGTAATTTACAGACTCAAACAATTAGATATATCTAGAATTTTTAACTTCTCCAGCCTTCGTCATGTTTTCATCCAGAATTAGTCTCGCTGAAATATTTCTTTGTAATATACTTTTCGAAAAAAAATATTGAACCAGCGAGCAAAGTGCGCTGGTCTGTTCACTGCGCAAAACGTGTTTGCCGGATTTTTAATATGTGCGTGGGATATACGGACTGTGACCATTTTAACCGGTTCAAAGCCCCTTTAATACAATTAATTAATGATGAGAAGGTTGTCAAAGATATAGCTAACGTTGTTATGATTGCTGACGGTGGGACAGACTGGTCAGTAAAAGGGATAATTAACTTTCTTTCACTCGGAATCTTGTGGAAGAATTTGATGTTAGACACAATGATTGTACAGTGTTATGCACCACAACATTCACGGTTTAACCCAATTGAACGATGTTGGTCGTTTCTAACCCAAAAAATAATGTGTGACATTGCCAGACCACATTAATGGAGTTATACCGGCGTACAATGACGATGATGGTTGGATGGACGTGCTTGACAACGCCACAAAACAATGTGCAAGGTTTTGGCATACAAAGTTTATGCTGGATTTTCGATATGTGTCAACACACTCACAAGCAATGATCCTATTGTGAAACCAATCAAAGAAGCCCATTCACTTTTAAAAGATTTTTCAAATGCCTCTAAAAAGAAAATAAACGAAACAGTTGTATTATTCAAGAGCTCCGGGATCTGTATCATTTTTAGTGAACCATGCTAATAGGAAGTTATACCAGCTGGAATTCGTTAGGTGTCAAGATGTAACATGCAAACATTGTTCAACAATGCCACATCGCAACAACGCTTTTTTAAATAAAATACGTGAATTTTACGGCAGTTGCCCAACACCAGAACCTAGCGAAGTACATCGTAGACACTACAAAACATTGATCGAGATGATGCGAGTTAGTCATTTGAATGGTAATAAAAAGTTTCGTAAGCAAACCGAGTTTGGTATCTGCCCACTTGGTTGTTCGTATGCATTTTTTCAAAGGCGGACAAGGACAGACATATGAAATTCATGCTTCATAGGTAAACTTTTTTTAAGTATGAACATATGACATATGTATACATTGTTTGTGAAAATTCTTTGTTATAAAAAAATGTTTTCTATAAAAACATGATTATTTTCTTATTCTATTCAATCATGATTTAAGTTCAAACCCCCCAGAGTTCGCACAAATAATCGATATGTGTTAATTTCACTTCCTCCGTAGTTATTACAGATAATTATTTAATTTCAAATTTTAAGAGTAAATCATTTTGTTCATAAGTACTAATCCTTTACAATTTGCGCGAATGGCGTTTAGAGATCGTTGTTTATAAGTACCATTCCTTCGAAATACGCACGCACAGCGTTTAGAGATCATTGTGTATAAGTACCAATCCTTTTGAAACTTGTACAAACAGCATTTAGAGATCGTTGGGTATAAGTACCAATCCTCCGAAACTCGCACAAATGGCGTTTAGAGATCGTTGTGTATAAGTACCAATCCTCCAAAACTTGTACGAACAGCGTTTAGAGATCGTTGTTTATAAGTTCTAATCATTTGAAGTTATAAGAACGGTGCTTAGAAATTGTTAATGTTTATTTCAAGGCTAGCTGCATAGTGGAAATTTAGATTTTTATGAAGAAATTATATTGAAAATTAACATAGAAAATTCGTATGACAATTTGTTTAAAAATTCGTATCACAATTCGTATAAATGAGTATATAATTCAGATCACCATTCGTATCACAATTCGTATCACAATTCGTATCACAATTCGTAGAAATAAAATAATATAATTCGTATGACAATTCGTATGAAAATCGTATAAAATTAGTATAGGATCTTTTAAAAATCGTATAACTAAATTGACACTATACGAATTGTATACGATTTTTATACAAGTTATAAGCAATTAAATTCAGATATATTTGTATAAAATGTCACACGAAATTTGTAGATGACCCCTTCAGGAACTATCAAGTCTCTTCACTTTTTTACCTAATGTCAAAGAAAATAAGCATGGAGCAAAAACACGGTCAAGCCAAAAATAACAATTTTAAAAGAGAACACTCTTTCCAAAGAAGTCAGAAAGATCGCTCTCTTCATTCTAATCTCATTCAGCAATATGTTGAAGAAGTATTCTCTTTTTTATTTTTAACTGTGTTCTTTTTTATTTTAACTGCAGTCTTCTCTTTTTATCATTTGGGTAATACAAATGACGCATAGAGCATGTCCTCATCCTAAAAATCCATAGTCTTTATAGTCATAGTTTTTATTCTTACATATTTGTCTTCTATTTGATGTGAACACTTATTTTAGAAACGTTTTGCATATTTTAATTTCCAAAATTTATTATTTACATGCATGAAATTTTTTACATAAGAAAACGTTATTTGTATTAAGGTAGCGGTATGGTAAATTACACCTCTTCTGTATAAAGCATTTTTTTCAACTTTCCTTCTAAAAAAACATAAAAGTATATAATGTACTTGTTAACAATGGTTTGTTCTATAATATGACGGGAAAAAAAATTTAAAATGTTGTAACAGATTAAAAATATAGTCGAAAGTCTTAAAAAGTAGGTGTGGTCAACTGTGAAGGGATTAGTCTCAAAAGTATACAAGTTTTCAGAAAAAAAATATGTCCATATGTTCAGCATAGTCTGAATTTAAATCGTGTGTCTCATTTTTTTCTCAACTTTAATCGTTTTGAAAATAAGACGTAAAACATCTATGAGATCATGAAAATAACTCTCAATTTTTTATTATTTTGCTTTCAATCACTTTTGCATCCAAATCAGCTGACCAAAAATTAAAATGAGACACACTTGAATTCTCAAATCATTTGTTTCTGATATGATGATATTTTTTCTCACATCAGGGTGTTTGAGGGTGAAATATGGATATAAATGTAATAATCAAGAAAATGATTCTATTTAACTCTCATTTTTGTTTTGTGAGAATATTTGTTATAATAAGAATATTAAAATGCCAAAAGCAAGTTAAACATCGCAGAGAAAAAATAGCGAGCGAAACCAAGGCTTCGATTGATATTATCCAGTGATGAACAGCCTAGGAAAATTGTTCATCATCCATAACCTCGATTTCACTTTCTGATTTTTCTTCTTTGTCAGACGAGCTGAATTCATAACTTGCAATTTTGTTTTGACTGGCAGAAGCGTTGTTTTCCTTTTCAAAATTAGCTTGGATCTCTTGTTCTCGCAATAATTTATTTTGATCATACCAAGATCCCTTATCCAATACCTTTAGCACATTATGTTTCTCTGATTCAAATTTCCGTTGTTTATTTTTCCTTTTTTTTCTTGAAGTTTTGAATGGATCTTTACGATTTCGAAGACATTTCCACGATAACGAAAAGAAACTTATGATAATAATAAAAATGACGAAATGCTATATTATATATTTCAACCTTTTTTCCAGTGCTTTTTGTCTCGCTTATATCTCACATCTTATGCATAAATATTGCGTAAACCGAATATTCTCAATGCTGAAGGTCAGATATTTTTTAGTAAACGTGTGTCAAAAATAATTATTTACCATACCGCTACCTTAAGTTGAATTCTTCAACCTTGTAAAAGCACTCTTTAATGGTAGATATATTTAGTAAAAAATATATGCTTGACATATCAAGCATATCAAGTTTTTATTAATAATGCTGAAAAAGTAATTTTAGGGGTAAATTGATAAAGTCTTTACAATTTACATAAAACAAAACTCTGTACTTTATTATTGTCAGATTTATATTCTGAGTCCTAAGTATATAAAGTGTCTAAATGGTTACTATGTTTAATATGTTTACTATACTGGACAGAAATTGATAAAAATTAGAAATAAATTATTTACAACAAAAACATTCCAGTTCAGATTTGTTAAGAAATTATAACATTTTTGTTCTAGGTAGGGTAATTTCATTAATTGCAATAAATAGTTATCCTTCTGTTTTTGTTTTGAGGTTGCCGAGGTCTAAAATCATATTGCTTTTCAACCTATTTTTCATAAACATTTTCTAGTAAATTTAAAACAACTGATACCAATGTCTATTTTATTTATATATTTGGAAAATATTTATACAGAAAAAAATAATTCAAATGTTGTGTTAAAAAAGGAGTATGTCAAATCCAGCCTTTCTAGCTCAATTAATTTTGGCAAAATTTTCTTCCCAAGAAAATTCCTTCCATTTAGGTAGATCTTCACATGTCACATGTTTTTTTTGCTCAATAACTTTGTTTGTTTTTAGAGCATAAAAGAACATGTCACTCGACTTAGTCAAAGAAAAAGTTTTCAATATTTTAAAGTTTTTCCTGAAACTATTACACATGATTGTTTTGAAAGTTTTCAGTGGGAATAATTGTCAGTATGAAGAAAGTGCATCAATTTCTAAGATATTGCTTCGTTACAAACCACCTGAGAGATTAGATTGGTCAAGCAAAGAAGATTTTATTTGTTTTTACTCAGGTAGAGCTCATCCCAACATCATCTTGGAAGATAAAATATCGTTATACACAATCACCGCTAAAGAAGCCATATTTGTTAACTGCGGCAAGGTGAATGTGTTTGACTCAACAAATGGCCCCTTTGTCTACAACGTTCAATTTGCTGCTGCTGTGGAACTAATAATTTTACCCATATCATCCTTTAATCAGATATCGAAAAGTATACCAATACCTAAGATTCCTATCATACATCTAGCGAATCATGGGCGTTGTGGATCTACAATATTGTCACAGGCTGTAGAAGCTATACCAGATTCACTCTCTATTTCTGAATTGAATCCGTTTACCGATATAGCAGAGTTATCTCGGAGTGGTCAACACGACAAAGCTTATCTTAAGGAGCTGTGTTTTAGTGTCTTGACGTGTATGTTAAAACATGCCAATAGCCGTAAATCCTCTCTGGTTTTTTTTAAGTGTCAAAATATTGCTGTATACATTACTGATCTGTTATTGGAATCTTTGCCTATAGTAAGCCATGCCTACATGTATCGTCAGCCAATATCCTTTGTTAGATCGTATGAAAAGTTAATTGCCATAGATAAATCGTCACCTTTATCTGTTAAGGAATGCAAATTATGGAGTGGGATTGGTCACAATGGAATTTTATCCGAATATCCTTTCTATCCATTTCATTATATTGAGAAATTAAGTTCATTTGGAAAATTTGCTCTTGTTTGGATTACTGGAGCTGCGGCATACAATAAATTGTTAGCTAAAAAGTACAAAATCTGTTCCTTGAAGTATGAAGATTTTTTGGCAAATCCAGAAGATACGCTTTTAGCTCTATTTAGATATGCAAATGTACCCATAAGTTATTTACCAGATCTTAAATCTGTAATGTCTAAAGATTCACAAGCTGGTACAATGTATTCATCACGTGGTGTGGGAAAAGAAAGTTATGAGCATTGCTATACCAAAATCACAGAAAAGTTAGAATGCGAAGTCGACAAATTATGTTATGATTTTAAGGTGCCATTGTTTTGGAATGATGTTTATTTGGACAATAAAATTCAAACTGCTGGTTGAACTCTACATTTATATTGCTTTTCTAAATAAATGAGATTTAATTTTGATTTTTTTTGGCATTTTGGTATTTAAAATGAACTTTTTGTTGCTGTGTTAATGTCCGTAGTTTCATGTTTGTTTTTTATTTTCTAGTGTTTGATGCCATTGGACATAAAACTTTTTTCAGTAAGGGTGCATTTTTCTGAATTTACATTTCATATATCATAATTTTCTTAATAATAAATTGAACTTGTAGAAGGAAAACAAACGAAGTGAGCACTATCCTATCAAAAAATAGTTTTTACCTTGTTTTTCACAATGCAATGGATAATGCATGGGACAAAAGTTAAAAAAAGATAACTGTAATATTGCTCTGCATAAGAGGGAAGGAAAAACTCCTTATTTGTGAGTTTACACAAAAATTATAAATATTTTTCAAAAATCCAATTTTTGTCAATGAAATAATGTAAATGTAAATGTCAGTTTTTTAAATTTTAAAATTCATTATTAATTAGTATTTTTAAGTGTTATATCTAAACCATAGGCTGTGAACATTGCTAAAAAAGCGTTCGGTTGCACCATCATTACTTTCTTTTGATAAATGCTTTGCTTCACAGAAAGAAGAAGAATCATAAAAAAATAATACATTTTTTCTTGTTACAGTTTAATGAATGTTACTTTACTACCATCCTTGTATGTGTCTCTAACTTTAGACCAATATAAATTCCCTTCCCTTCCTTTGAACTTTTTGCTGAATTCCAGTTGTCACACTTACTATTGGATCTTCTCGCAATGTGAGCTTTGGATTGTTATATGCAAAGTTTTTTACTACTCATGGACTCTCTTGTACTATTTCGTAGAACTAAATTAGGCAAATCTTAATGAAAAGTGTACTAAGTTCAACGTTTTTAAATTAACAGAAACGTTAGCAAACAAATGTTTTTTTCAGTGAGCAAGAAATAATTTTTTTTAATTACATAATTCCACAACATTGTTATGTTATTTTGTTGTTATTTTTGCAAAATCAAAGTTATGTTTTTGTTTTTTAAAACAACAGAGACTATTTAATTTGTTTTCCTTTTAAGTATTTATGATTTTTAAATGTGGCTTGTTTATATGGAGTTAACATGGGAC
>JASGCC010003598.1:0-23321 GCA_030067915.1 Hydractinia echinata | reverse complement strand
GCCTTAGAACACCGTCAACTACATGCACAGGCCTCTAAAGACTGTAATATGGCCTTTTGCGGCCTAATAAAGCCTTACACGTAAATCACGTGCTTCCACGTGCCTGCGCAGGTTACCATGGTCTAGTCCTTCCACTCTAATGGACTGCGTCCCAAGTCGTTTTCCCTGGCGCCATGGCCTTAGAACACCGTCAACTACATGCACAGGCCTCTAAAGACTGTAATATGGCCTTTTGCTGCCTAATAAAAGCCTTACACGTAAATCACGTGCTTCCACGTGCCTGCGCAGGTTACATCGGTCTAGTCCTTCCACTCTCAATGGACTGCGACGTCCCAAGTCGTTTTCCCTGGCGCCATGGCCTTAGAACACCGTCAACTACATGCACAGGCCTCTAAAGACTGTAATATGGCCTTTTGCGGCCTAATAAAGCCTTACACGTAAATCACGTGCTTCCACGTGCCTGCGCAGGTTACCATCGGTCTAGTCCTTCCACTCTCAATGGACTGCGACGTCCCAAGTCGTTTTCCCTGGCGCCATGGCCTTATAACACCGTCAACTACATGCACAGGCCTCTAAAGACTGTAATATGGCCTTTTGCGGCCTAATAAAGCCTTACACGTAAATCACGTGCTTCCACGTGCCTGCGCAGGTTACCATCGGTCTAGTCCTTCCACTCTCAATGGACTGCGACGTCCCAAGTCGTTTTCCCTGGCGCCATGGCCTTAGAACACCGTCTACTACGTGCACAGGCCTCTAAAGGCTGTAATATGGCCTTTTGCTGCCTAAAAGCCTTACACGTAAATCACGTGCTTCCACGTGCCTGCGCAGGTTACCATCGGTCTAGTCCTTCCACTCTCAATGGACTGCGACGTCCAAGTCGTTTTCCCTGGCGCCATGGCCTTATAACACCGTCAACTACATGCACAGGCCTCTAAAGACTGTAATATGGCCTTTTGCGGCCTAATAAAGCCTTACACGTAAATCACGTGCTTCCACGTGCCTGCGCAGGTTACCATCGGTCTAGTCCTTCCACTCTCAATGGACTGCGACGTCCCAAGTCGTTTTCCCTGGCGCCATGGCCTTAGAACACCGTCAACTACATGCACAGGCCTCTAAAGACTGTAATATGGCCTTTTGCGGCCTAATAAAGCCTTACACGTAAATCACGTGCTTCCACGTGCCTGCGCAGGTTACCATCGGTCTAGTCCTTCCACTCTCAATGGACTGCGACGTCCAAGTCGTTTTCCCTGGCGCCATGGCCTTAGAACACCGTCAACTACATGCACAGGCCTCTAAAGACTGTAATATGGCCTTTTGCGGCCTAATAAAGCCTTACACGTAAATCACGTGCTTCCACGTGCCTGCGCAGGTTACCATCGGTCTAGTCCTTCCACTCTCAATGGACTGCGACGTCCCAAGTCGTTTTCCCTGGCGCCATGGCCTTAGAACACCGTCTACTACATGCACAGGCCTCTAAAGCTGTAATATGGCCTTTTGCTGCCTAATAAAGCCTTACACGTAAATCACGTGCTTCCACGTGCCTGCGCAGGTTACCATCGGTCTAGTCCTTCCACTCTCAATGGACTGCGACGTCCCAAGTCGTTTTCCCTGGCGCCATGGCCTTAGAACACCGTCTACTACGTGCACAGGCCTCTAAAGCTGTAATATGGCCTTTTGCTGCCTAATAAAGCCTTACACGTAAATCACGTGCTTCCACGTGCCTGCGCAGGTTACATCGGTCTAGTCCTTCCACTCTCAATGGACTGCGACGTCCAAGTCGTTTTCCCTGGCGCCATGGCCTTATAACACCGTCAACTACATGCACAGGCCTCTAAAGACTGTAATATGGCCTTTTGCGGCCTAATAAAAGCCTTACACGTAAATCACGTGCTTCCACGTGCCTGCGCAGGTTACCATCGGTCTAGTCCTTCCACTCTCAATGGACTGCGACGTCCCAAGTCGTTTTCCCTGGCGCCATGGCCTTAACACCGTCAACTACATGCACAGGCCTCTAAAGACTGTAATATGGCCTTTTGCGGCCTAATAAAGCCTTACACGTAAATCACGTGCTTCCACGTGCCTGCGCAGGTTACCATCGGTCTAGTCCTTCCACTCTCAATGGACTGCGACGTCCAAGTCGTTTTCCCTGGCGCCATGGCCTTAGAACACCGTCAACTACATGCACAGGCCTCTAAAGACTGTAATATGGCCTTTTGCGGCCTAAAAGGCCTTACACGTAAATCACGTGCTTCCACGTGCCTGCGCAGGTTACCATCGGTCTAGTCCTTCCACTCTCAATGGACTGCGACGTCCCAAGTCGTTTTCCCTGGCGCCATGGCCTTAGAACACCGTCAACTACATGCACAGGCCTCTAAAGACTGTAATATGGCCTTTTGCGGCCTAATAAAGCCTTACACGTAAATCACGTGCTTCCACGTGCCTGCGCAGGTTACCATCGGTCTAGTCCTTCCACTCTCAATGGACTGCGACGTCCCAAGTCGTTTTCCCTGGCGCCATGGCCTTAGAACACCGTCAACTACATGCACAGGCCTCTAAAGACTGTAATATGGCCTTTTGCGGCCTAATAAAGCCTTACACGTAAATCACGTGCTTCCACGTGCCTGCGCAGGTTACCATCGGTCTAGTCCTTCCACTCTCAATGGACTGCGACGTCCCAAGTCGTTTTCCCTGGCGCCTGGCCTTAGAACACCGTCAACTACATGCACAGGCCTCTAAAGACTGTAATATGGCCTTTTGCGGCCTAATAAAGCCTTACACGTAAATCACGTGCTTCCACGTGCCTGCGCAGGTTACCATCGGTCTAGTCCTTCCACTCTCAATGGACTGCGACGTCCCAAGTCGTTTTCCCTGGCGCCATGGCCTTAGAACACCGTCAACTACATGCACAGGCCTCTAAAGACTGTAATATGGCCTTTTGCGGCCTAATAAAGCCTTACACGTAAATCACGTGCTTCCACGTGCCTGCGCAGGTTACCATCGGTCTAGTCCTTCCACTCTCAATGGACTGCGACGTCCCAAGTCGTTTTCCCTGGCGCCATGGCCTTATAAACACCGTCAACTACATGCACAGGCCTCTAAAGACTGTAATATGGCCTTTTGCTGCCTAATAAAAGCCTTACACGTAAATCACGTGTTCCACGTGCCTGCGCAGGTTACCATCGGTCTAGTCCTTCCACTCTCAATGGACTGCGACGTCCAAGTCGTTTTCCCTGGCGCCATGGCCTTAGAACACCGTCTACTACGTGCACAGGCCTCTAAAGGCTGTAATATGGCCTTTTGCTGCCTAATAAAAGCCTTACACGTAAATCACGTGCTTCCACGTGCCTGCGCAGGTTACCATCGGTCTAGTCCTTCCACTCTCAATGGACTGCGACGTCCAAGTCGTTTTCCCTGGCGCCATGGCCTTATAACACCGTCAACTACATGCACAGGCCTCTAAAGCTGTAATATGGCCTTTTGCTGCCTAATAAAGCCTTACACGTAAATCACGTGCTTCCACGTGCCTGCGCAGGTTACCATCGGTCTAGTCCTTCCACTCTCAATGGACTGCGACGTCCCAAGTCGTTTTCCCTGGCGCCATGGCCTTAGAACACCGTACTACATGCACAGGCCTCTAAAGCTGTAATATGGCCTTTTGCCTAATAAAAGCCTTACACGTAAATCACGTGCTTCCACGTGCCTGCGCAGGTTACCATCGGTCTAGTCCTTCCACTCTCAATGGACTGCGACGTCCAAGTCGTTTTCCCTGGCGCCATGGCCTTATAACACCGTCAACTACATGCACAGGCCTCTAAAGCTGTAATATGGCCTTTTGCGGCCTAATAAAGCCTTACACGTAAATCACGTGCTTCCACGTGCCTGCGCAGGTTACATCGGTCTAGTCCTTCCACTCTCAATGGACTGCGACGTCCCAAGTCGTTTTCCCTGGCGCGTGGTCTTATAACACCGTCAACTACATGCACAGGCCTCTAAAGACTGTAATATGGCCTTTTGCGGCCTAATAAAAGCCTTACACGTAAATCACGTGCTTCCACGTGCCTGCGCAGGTTACCATCGGTCTAGTCCTTCCACTCTCAATGGACTGCGACGTCCAAGTCGTTTTCCCTGGCGCCATGGCCTTAGAACACCGTCTACTACATGCACAGGCCTCTAAAGCTGTAATATGGCCTTTTGCTGCCTAATAAAGCCTTACACGTAAATCACGTGTTCCACGTGCCTGCGCAGGTTACATCGGTCTAGTCCTTCCACTCTCAATGGACTGCGACGTCCCAAGTCGTTTTCCCTGGCGCCATGGCCTTATAACACCGTCAACTACATGCACAGGCCTCTAAAGACTGTAATATGGCCTTTTGCGGCCTAATAAAGCCTTACACGTAAATCACGTGCTTCCACGTGCCTGCGCAGGTTACCATCGGTCTAGTCCTTCCACTCTCAATGGACTGCGACGTCCCAAGTCGTTTTCCCTGGCGCCATGGCCTTATAACACCGTCAACTACATGCACAGGCCTCTAAAGACTGTAATATGGCCTTTTGCGGCCTAATAAAGCCTTACACGTAAATCACGTGCTTCCACGTGCCTGCGCAGGTTACCATCGGTCTAGTCCTTCCACTCTCAATGGACTGCGACGTCCCAAGTCGTTTTCCCTGGCGCCATGGCCTATAGAACACCGTCAACTACATGCACAGGCCTCTAAAGACTGTAATATGGCCTTTTGCGGCCTAATAAAAGCCTTACACGTAAATCACGTGCTTCCACGTGCCTGCGCAGGTTACCATCGGTCTAGTCCTTCCACTCTCAATGGACTGCGACGTCCAAGTCGTTTTCCCTGGCGCCATGGCCTTAGAACACCGTCTACTACGTGCACAGGCCTCTAAAGGCTGTAATATGGCCTTTTGCTGCCTAATAAAGCCTTACACGTAAATCACGTGCTTCCACGTGCCTGCGCAGGTTACCATCGGTCTAGTCCTTCCACTCTCAATGGACTGCGACGTAAGTCGTTTTCCCTGGCGCCATGGCCTTAGAACACCGTCAACTACATGCACAGGCCTCTAAAGCTGTAATATGGCCTTTTGCTGCCTAATAAAGCCTTACACGTAAATCACGTGCTTCCACGTGCCTGCGCAGGTTACCATCGGTCTAGTCCTTCCACTCTCAATGGACTGCGACGTCCCAAGTCGTTTTCCCTGGCGCCATGGCCTTAGAACACCGTCAACTACATGCACAGGCCTCTAAACTGTAATATGGCCTTTTGCGGCCTAATAAAAGCCTTACACGTAAATCACGTGCTTCCACGTGCCTGCGCAGGTTACCATCGGTCTAGTCCTTCACTCTCAATGGACTGCGACGTCCCAAGTCGTTTTCCCTGGCGCCATGGCCTTATAACACCGTCAACTACATGCACAGGCCTCTAAAGACTGTAATATGGCCTTTTGCGGCCTAATAAAGCCTTACACGTAAATCACGTGCTTCCACGTGCCTGCGCAGGTTACCATCGGTCTAGTCCTTCCACTCTCAATGGACTGCGACGTCCCAAGTCGTTTTCCCTGGCGCCATGGCCTTAGAACACCGTCAACTACATGCACAGGCCTCTAAAGACTGTAATATGGCCTTTTGCGGCCTAATAAAGCCTTACACGTAAATCACGTGCTTCCACGTGCCTGCGCAGGTTACCATCGGTCTAGTCCTTCCACTCTCAATGGACTGCGACGTCCAAGTCGTTTTCCCTGGCGCCATGGCCTTAGAACACCGTCTACTACGTGCACAGGCCTCTAAAGCTGTAATATGGCCTTTTGCTGCCTAATAAAAGCCTTACACGTAAATCACGTGCTTCCACGTGCCTGCGCAGGTTACATCGGTCTAGTCCTTCCACTCTCAATGGACTGCGACGTCCCAAGTCGTTTTCCCTGGCGCCATGGCCTTAGAACACCGTCAACTACATGCACAGGCCTCTAAAGCTGTAATATGGCCTTTTGCGGCCTAATAAAGCCTTACACGTAAATCACGTGCTTCCACGTGCCTGCGCAGGTTACCATCGGTCTAGTCCTTCCACTCTCAATGGACTGCGACGTCCCAAGTCGTTTTCCCTGGCGCCATGGCCTTAACACCGTCAACTACATGCACAGGCCTCTAAAGCTGTAATATGGCCTTTTGCTGCCTAATAAAAGCCTTACACGTAAATCACGTGCTTCCACGTGCCTGCGCAGGTTACCATCGGTCTAGTCCTTCCACTCTCAATGGACTGCGACGTCCAAGTCGTTTTCCCTGGCGCCATGGCCTTAAACACCGTCAACTACATGCACAGGCCTCTAAAGACTGTAATATGGCCTTTTGCGGCCTAATAAAAGCCTTACACGTAAATCACGTGGTTCCACGTGCCTGCGCAGGTTACCATCGGTCTAGTCCTTCCACTCTCAATGGACTGCGACGTCCCAAGTCGTTTTCCCTGGCGCCATGGCCTTATAACACCGTCAACTACATGCACAGGCCTCTAAAGACTGTAATATGGCCTTTTGCGGCCTAATAAAGCCTTACACGTAAATCACGTGCTTCCACGTGCCTGCGCAGGTTACCATCGGTCTAGTCCTTCCACTCTCAATGGACTGCGACGTCCCAAGTCGTTTTCCCTGGCGCCATGGCCTTAGAACACCGTCAACTACATGCACAGGCCTCTAAAGACTGTAATATGGCCTTTTGCTGCCTAATAAAAGCCTTACACGTAAATCACGTGTTCCACGTGCCTGCGCAGGTTACCATCGGTCTAGTCCTTCCACTCTCAATGGACTGCGACGTCCCAAGTCGTTTTCCCTGGCGCCATGGCCTTAGAACACCGTCAACTACATTCACAGGCCTCTAAAGACTGTAATATGGCCTTTTGCTGCCTAATAAAAGCCTTACACGTAAATCACGTGGTTCCACGTGCCTGCGCAGGTTATCATCGGTCTAGTCCTTCCACTCTCAATGGACTGCGACGTCCCAAGTCGTTTTCCCTGGCGCCGTGGTCTTATAACACCGTCAACTACATGCACAGGCCTCTAAAGACTGTAATATGGCCTTTTGCGGTCTAATAAAAGCCTTACACGTAAATCACGTGGTTCCACGTGCCTGCGCAGGTTACCATCGGTCTAGTCCTTCCACTCTCAATGGACTGCGACGTCCCAAGTCGTTTTCCCTGGCGCCATGGCCTTAGAACACCGTACTACATGCACAGGCCTCTAAAGACTGTAATATGGCCTTTTGGCCTAATAAAGCCTTACACGTAAATCACGTGCTTCCACGTGCCTGCGCAGGTTACCATCGGTCTAGTCCTTCCACTCTCAATGGACTGCGACGTCCCAAGTCGTTTTCCCTGGCGCCATGGCCTTAGAACACCGTCAACTACATGCACAGGCCTCTAAAGCTGTAATATGGCCTTTTGCTGCCTAATAAAAGCCTTACACGTAAATCACGTGCTTCCACGTGCCTGCGCAGGTTACCATCGGTCTAGTCCTTCCACTCTCAATGGACTGCGACGTCCCAAGTCGTTTTCCCTGGCGCCATGGCCTTAGAACACCGTCAACTACATGCACAGGCCTCTAAAGACTGTAATATGGCCTTTTGCGGCCTAATAAAAGCCTTACACGTAAATCACGTGCTTCCACGTGCCTGCGCAGGTTACCATCGGTCTAGTCCTTCCACTCTCAATGGACTGCGACGTCCCAAGTCGTTTTCCCTGGCGCCATGGCCTTAGAACACCGTCAACTACATGCACAGGCCTCTAAAGACTGTAATATGGCCTTTTGCTGCCTAATAAAGCCTTACACGTAAATCACGTGCTTCCACGTGCCTGCGCAGGTTACATCGGTCTAGTCCTTCCACTCTCAATGGACTGCGACGTCCCAAGTCGTTTTCCCTGGCGCCATGGCCTTAGAACACCGTCAACTACATGCACAGGCCTCTAAAGACTGTAATATGGCCTTTTGCTGCCTAATAAAGCCTTACACGTAAATCACGTGCTTCCACGTGCCTGCGCAGGTTACCATCGGTCTAGTCCTTCCACTCTCAATGGACTGCGACGTCCCAAGTCGTTTTCCCTGGCGCCATGGCCTTAACACCGTCAACTACATGCACAGGCCTCTAAAGACTGTAATATGGCCTTTTGCGGCCTAATAAAGCCTTACACGTAAATCACGTGCTTCCACGTGCCTGCGCAGGTTACCATCGGTCTAGTCCTTCCACTCTCAATGGACTGCGACGTCCCAAGTCGTTTTCCCTGGCGCCATGGCCTTAGAACACCGTCAACTACATGCACAGGCCTCTAAAGGCTGTAATATGGCCTTTTGCTGCCTAATAAAGCCTTACACGTAAATCACGTGCTTCCACGCCTGCGCAGGTTACATCGGTCTAGTCCTTCCACTCTCAATGGACTGCGACGTCCCAAGTCGTTTTCCCTGGCGCCATGGCCTTAGAACACCGTCTACTACATGCACAGGCCTCTAAAGCTGTAATATGGCCTTTTGCTGCCTAATAAAAGCCTTACACGTAAATCACGTGCTTCCACGTGCCTGCGCAGGTTACCATCGGTCTAGTCCTTCCACTCTCAATGGACTGCGACGTCCCAAGTCGTTTTCCCTGGCGCCATGGCCTTAGAACACCGTCAACTACATGCACAGGCCTCTAAAGCTGTAATATGGCCTTTTGCTGCCTAATAAAAGCCTTACACGTAAATCACGTGTTCCACGTGCCTGCGCAGGTTACATCGGTCTAGTCCTTCCACTCTCAATGGACTGCGACGTCCAAGTCGTTTTCCCTGGCGCCGTGGCCTTATAACACCGTCAACTACATGCACAGGCCTCTAAAGACTGTAATATGGCCTTTTGCGGCCTAATAAAAGCCTTACACGTAAATCACGTGCTTCCACGTGCCTGCGCAGGTTACCATCGGTCTAGTCCTTCCACTCTCAATGGACTGCGACGTCCCAAGTCGTTTTCCCTGGCGCCATGGCCTTAGAACACCGTCAACTACATGCACAGGCCTCTAAAGCTGTAATATGGCCTTTTGCTGCCTAATAAAAGCCTTACACGTAAATCACGTGCTTCCACGTGCCTGCGCAGGTTACCATCGGTCTAGTCCTTCCACTCTCAATGGACTGCGACGTCCAAGTCGTTTTCCCTGGCGCCATGGCCTTAGAACACCGTCAACTACGTGCACAGGCCTCTAAAGAGCTGTAATATGGCCTTTTGCTGCCTAATAAAAGCCTTACACGTAAATCACGTGTTCCACGTGCCTGCGCAGGTTACATCGGTCTAGTCCTTCCACTCTCAATGGACTGCGACGTCCAAGTCGTTTTCCCTGGCGCCGTGGTCTTATAACACCGTCAACTACATGCACAGGCCTCTAAAGACTGTAATATGGCCTTTTGCGGCCTAATAAAGCCTTACACGTAAATCACGTGCTTCCACGTGCCTGCGCAGGTTACCATCGGTCTAGTCCTTCCACTCTCAATGGACTGCGAGTCCAAGTCGTTTTCCCTGGCGCCATGGCCTTAGAACACCGTCAACTACATGCACAGGCCTCTAAAGCTGTAATATGGCCTTTTGCTGCCTAATAAAGCCTTACACGTAAATCACGTGCTTCCACGTGCCTGCGCAGGTTACATCGGTCTAGTCCTTCCACTCTCAATGGACTGCGACGTCCCAAGTCGTTTTCCCTGGCGCCATGGCCTTAGAACACCGTCTACTACTGCACAGGCCTCTAAAGCTGTAATATGGCCTTTTGCTGCCTAATAAAGCCTTACACGTAAATCACGTGCTTCCACGTGCCTGCGCAGGTTACCATCGGTCTAGTCCTTCCACTCTCAATGGACTGCGACGTCCCAAGTCGTTTTCCCTGGCGCCATGGCCTTAGAACACCGTCAACTACATGCACAGGCCTCTAAAGACTGTAATATGGCCTTTTGCGGCCTAATAAAGCCTTACACGTAAATCACGTGCTTCCACGTGCCTGCGCAGGTTACCATCGGTCTAGTCCTTCCACTCTCAATGGACTGCGACGTCCCAAGTCGTTTTCCCTGGCGCCATGGCCTTAGAACACCGTCAACTACATGCACAGGCCTCTAAAGCTGTAATATGGCCTTTTGCGGCCTAATAAAAGCCTTACACGTAAATCACGTGTTCCACGTGCCTGCGCAGGTTACCATCGGTCTAGTCCTTCCACTCTCAATGGACTGCGACGTCCCAAGTCGTTTTCCCTGGCGCCATGGCCTTAGAACACCGTCAACTACATGCACAGGCCTCTAAAGGCTGTAATATGGCCTTTTGCGGCCTAATAAAGCCTTACACGTAAATCACGTGCTTCCACGTGCCTGCGCAGGTTACCATCGGTCTAGTCCTTCCACTCTCAATGGACTGCGACGTCCCAAGTCGTTTTCCCTGGCGCCGTGGTCTTATAACACCGTCAACTACATGCACAGGCCTCTAAAGACTGTAATATGGCCTTTTGCGGCCTAATAAAGGCCTTACACGTAAATCACGTGCTTCCACGGGCCTGCGCAGGTTACCATCGGTCTAGTCCTTCCACTCTCAATGGACTGCGACGTCCCAAGTCGTTTTCCCTGGCGCCGTGGTCTTATAACACCGTCAACTACATGCACAGGCCTCTAAAGACTGTAATATGGCCTTTTGCCTAATAAAGCCTTACACGTAAATCACGTGCTTCCACGTGCCTGCGCAGGTTACCATCGGTCTAGTCCTTCCACTCTCAATGGACTGCGACGTCCCAAGTCGTTTTCCCTGGCGCCATGGCCTTAGAACACCGTCAACTACGTGCACAGGCCTCTAAAGCTGTAATATGGCCTTTTGCTGCCTAATAAAAGCCTTACACGTAAATCACGTGTTCCACGTGCCTGCGCAGGTTACATCGGTCTAGTCCTTCCACTCTCAATGGACTGCGACGTCCCAAGTCGTTTTCCCTGGCGCCATGGCCTTAACACCGTCAACTACATGCACAGGCCTCTAAAGCTGTAATATGGCCTTTTGCTGCCTAATAAAAGCCTTACACGTAAATCACGTGTTCCACGTGCCTGCGCAGGTTACCATCGGTCTAGTCCTTCCACTCTCAATGGACTGCGACGTCCAAGTCGTTTTCCCTGGCGCCATGGCCTTAGAACACCGTCAACTACATGCACAGGCCTCTAAAGACTGTAATATGGCCTTTTGCGGCCTAATAAAAGCCTTACACGTAAATCACGTGCTTCCACGTGCCTGCGCAGGTTACATCGGTCTAGTCCTTCCACTCTCAATGGACTGCGACGTCCCAAGTCGTTTTCCCTGGCGCCATGGCTTATAACACCGTCAACTACATGCACAGGCCTCTAAAGCTGTAATATGGCCTTTTGCGGCCTAATAAAGCCTTACACGTAAATCACGTGCTTCCACGTGCCTGCGCAGGTTACCATCGGTCTAGTCCTTCCACTCTCAATGGACTGCGAGTCCCAAGTCGTTTTCCCTGGCGCCATGGCCTTAGAACACCGTCAACTACATGCACAGGCCTCTAAAGGCTGTAATATGGCCTTTTGCTGCCTAATAAAGCCTTACACGTAAATCACGTGCTTCCACGTGCCTGCGCAGGTTACCATCGGTCTAGTCCTTCCACTCTCAATGGACTGCGACGTCCCAAGTCGTTTTCCTGGCGCCATGGCCTTAGAACACCGTCAACTACATGCACAGGCCTCTAAAGGCTGTAATATGGCCTTTTGCTGCCTAATAAAAGCCTTACACGTAAATCACGTGCTTCCACGTGCCTGCGCAGGTTACCATCGGTCTAGTCCTTCCACTCTCAATGGACTGCGACGTCCAAGTCGTTTTCCCTGGCGCCATGGCCTTATAACACCGTCAACTACATGCACAGGCCTCTAAGGCTGTAATATGGCCTTTTGCTGCCTAATAAAGCCTTACACGTAAATCACGTGCTTCCACGTGCCTGCGCAGGTTACCATCGGTCTAGTCCTTCCACTCTCAATGGACTGCGACGTCCAAGTCGTTTTCCCTGGCGCCATGGCCTTAGAACACCGTACTACATGCACAGGCCTCTAAAGCTGTAATATGGCCTTTTGCTGCCTAATAAAGCCTTACACGTAAATCACGTGCTTCCACGTGCCTGCGCAGGTTACATCGGTCTAGTCCTTCCACTCTCAATGGACTGCGACGTCCCAAGTCGTTTTCCCTGGCGCCATGGCCTTAGAACACCGTCAACTACATGCACAGGCCTCTAAAGCTGTAATATGGCCTTTTGCTGCCTAATAAAGCCTTACACGTAAATCACGTGCTTCCACGTGCCTGCGCAGGTTACATCGGTCTAGTCCTTCCACTCTCAATGGACTGCGACGTCCCAAGTCGTTTTCCCTGGCGCCATGGCCTTATAACACCGTCAACTACATGCACAGGCCTCTAAAGACTGTAATATGGCCTTTTGCGGCCTAATAAAGCCTTACACGTAAATCACGTGCTTCCACGTGCCTGCGCAGGTTACCATCGGTCTAGTCCTTCCACTCTCAATGGACTGCGACGTCCAAGTCGTTTTCCCTGGC
Organism: Hydractinia echinata; assembly: GCA_030067915.1. Classification (NCBI taxonomy): domain Eukaryota; kingdom Metazoa; phylum Cnidaria; class Hydrozoa; order Anthoathecata; family Hydractiniidae; genus Hydractinia; species Hydractinia echinata. Next base: position 10,737 of record JASGCC010003598.1, on the reverse strand, counting down.
GCCATGGCCTTAGAACACCGTCAACTACATGCACAGGCCTCTAAAGCTGTAATATGGCCTTTTGCTGCCTAATAAAGCCTTACACGTAAATCACGTGCTTCCACGTGCCTGCGCAGGTTACCATCGGTCTAGTCCTTCCACTCTCAATGGACTGCGACGTCCCAAGTCGTTTTCCCTGGCGCCGTGGCCTTATAACACCGTCAACTACATGCACAGGCCTCTAAAGCTGTAATATGGCCTTTTGCTGCCTAAAAGCCTTACACGTAAATCACGTGCTTCCACGTGCCTGCGCAGGTTACCATCGGTCTAGTCCTTCCACTCTCAATGGACTGCGACGTCCCAAGTCGTTTTCCCTGGCGCCATGGCCTTAGAACACCGTCTACATGCACAGGCCTCTAAAGCTGTAATATGGCCTTTTGCGGCCTAATAAAGCCTTACACGTAAATCACGTGCTTCCACGTGCCTGCGCAGGTTACCATCGGTCTAGTCCTTCCACTCTCAATGGACTGCGACGTCCAAGTCGTTTTCCCTGGCGCCATGGCCTTAGAACACCGTCTACTACATGCACAGGCCTCTAAAGCTGTAATATGGCCTTTTGCTGCCTAATAAAAGCCTTACACGTAAATCACGTGCTTCCACGTGCCTGCGCAGGTTACCATCGGTCTAGTCCTTCCACTCTCAATGGACTGCGACGTCCCAAGTCGTTTTCCCTGGCGCCATGGCCTTAGAACACCGTCAACTACATGCACAGGCCTCTAAAGGCTGTAATATGGCCTTTTGCGGCCTAATAAAGCCTTACACGTAAATCACGTGCTTCCACGTGCCTGCGCAGGTTACCATCGGTCTAGTCCTTCCACTCTCAATGGACTGCGACGTCCAAGTCGTTTTCCCTGGCGCCATGGCCTTAGAACACCGTCAACTACATGCACAGGCCTCTAAAGCTGTAATATGGCCTTTTGCTGCCTAATAAAAGCCTTACACGTAAATCACGTGTTCCACGTGCCTGCGCAGGTTACCATCGGTCTAGTCCTTCCACTCTCAATGGACTGCGACGTCCCAAGTCGTTTTCCCTGGCGCCATGGCCTTAGAACACCGTCAACTACATGCACAGGCCTCTAAAGACTGTAATATGGCCTTTTGCTGCCTAATAAAAGCCTTACACGTAAATCACGTGCTTCCACGTGCCTGCGCAGGTTACCATCGGTCTAGTCCTTCCACTCTCAATGGACTGCGACGTCCCAAGTCGTTTTCCCTGGCGCCATGGCCTTAGAACACCGTCAACTACATGCACAGGCCTCTAAAGCTGTAATATGGCCTTTTGCTGCCTAATAAAGCCTTACACGTAAATCACGTGCTTCCACGTGCCTGCGCAGGTTACCATCGGTCTAGTCCTTCCACTCTCAATGGACTGCGACGTCCCAAGTCGTTTTCCCTGGCGCCATGGCCTTAGAACACCGTCAACTACATGCACAGGCCTCTAAAGCTGTAATATGGCCTTTTGCTGCCTAATAAAGCCTTACACGTAAATCACGTGCTTCCACGTGCCTGCGCAGGTTACCATCGGTCTAGTCCTTCCACTCTCAATGGACTGCGACGTCCAAGTCGTTTTCCCTGGCGCCATGGCCTTAGAACACCGTCTACTACATGCACAGGCCTCTAAAGGCTGTAATATGGCCTTTTGCTGCCTAATAAAAGCCTTACACGTAAATCACGTGCTTCCACGTGCCTGCGCAGGTTACATCGGTCTAGTCCTTCCACTCTCAATGGACTGCGACGTCCCAAGTCGTTTTCCCTGGCGCCATGGCCTTATAACACCGTCAACTACATGCACAGGCCTCTAAAGCTGTAATATGGCCTTTTGCGGCCTAATAAAAGCCTTACACGTAAATCACGTGCTTCCACGTGCCTGCGCAGGTTACCATCGGTCTAGTCCTTCCACTCTCAATGGACTGCGACGTCCCAAGTCGTTTTCCCTGGCGCCATGGCCTTAGAACACCGTCTACTACATGCACAGGCCTCTAAAGCTGTAATATGGCCTTTTGCGGCCTAATAAAAGCCTTACACGTAAATCACGTGCTTCCACGTGCCTGCGCAGGTTACATCGGTCTAGTCCTTCCACTCTCAATGGACTGCGACGTCCCAAGTCGTTTTCCCTGGCGCCATGGCCTTTAACACCGTCAACTACATGCACAGGCCTCTAAAGACTGTAATATGGCCTTTTGCGGCCTAATAAAGGCCTTACACGTAAATCACGTGCTTCCACGTGCCTGCGCAGGTTACCATCGGTCTAGTCCTTCCACTCTCAATGGACTGCGAGTCCCAAGTCGTTTTCCCTGGCGCCATGGCCTTAGAACACCGTCAACTACATGCACAGGCCTCTAAAGCTGTAATATGGCCTTTTGCGGCCTAATAAAAGCCTTACACGTAAATCACGTGCTTCCACGTGCCTGCGCAGGTTACCATCGGTCTAGTCCTTCCACTCTCAATGGACTGCGACGTCCCAAGTCGTTTTCCCTGGCGCCATGGCCTTAGAACACCGTCTACTACGTGCACAGGCCTCTAAAGCTGTAATATGGCCTTTTGCTGCCTAATAAAAGCCTTACACGTAAATCACGTGCTTCCACGTGCCTGCGCAGGTTACCATCGGTCTAGTCCTTCCACTCTCAATGGACTGCGACGTCCCAAGTCGTTTTCCCTGGCGCCATGGCCTTATAACACCGTCAACTACATGCACAGGCCTCTAAGGCTGTAATATGGCCTTTTGCTGCCTAATAAAAGCCTTACACGTAAATCACGTGCTTCCACGTGCCTGCGCAGGTTACATCGGTCTAGTCCTTCCACTCTCAATGGACTGCGACGTCCCAAGTCGTTTTCCCTGGCGCCATGGCCTTAGAACACCGTCAACTACATGCACAGGCCTCTAAACTGTAATATGGCCTTTTGCTGCCTAATAAAAGCCTTACACGTAAATCACGTGCTTCCACGTGCCTGCGCAGGTTACCATCGGTCTAGTCCTTCCACTCTCAATGGACTGCGACGTCCCAAGTCGTTTTCCCTGGCGCCATAGACTTAGAACACCGTCAACTACATGCACAGGCCTCTAAAGACTGTAATATGGCCTTTTGCGGCCTAATAAAAGCCTTACACGTAAATCACGTGCTTCCACGTGCCTGCGCAGGTTACCATCGGTCTAGTCCTTCCACTCTCAATGGACTGCGACGTCCCAAGTCGTTTTCCCTGGCGCCATGGCCTTAGAACACCGTCAACTACATGCACAGGCCTCTAAAGACTGTAATATGGCCTTTTGCGGCCTAATAAAGCCTTACACGTAAATCACGTGCTTCCACGTGCCTGCGCAGGTTACCATCGGTCTAGTCCTTCCACTCTCAATGGACTGCGACGTCCAAGTCGTTTTCCCTGGCGCCATGGCCTTAGAACACCGTCAACTACATGCACAGGCCTCTAAAGGCTGTAATATGGCCTTTTGCTGCCTAATAAAAGCCTTACACGTAAATCACGTGCTTCCACGTGCCTGCGCAGGTTACATCGGTCTAGTCCTTCCACTCTCAATGGACTGCGACGTCCCAAGTCGTTTTCCCTGGCGCCATGGCCTTAGAACACCGTCAACTACATGCACAGGCCTCTAAAGACTGTAATATGGCCTTTTGCTGCCTAATAAAAGCCTTACACGTAAATCACGTGCTTCCACGTGCCTGCGCAGGTTACCATCGGTCTAGTCCTTCCACTCTCAATGGACTGCGACGTCCAAGTCGTTTTCCCTGGCGCCATGGTCTTAACACCGTCAACTACATGCACAGGCCTCTAAAGCTGTAATATGGCCTTTTGCTGCCTAATAAAGCCTTACACGTAAATCACGTGCTTCCACGTGCCTGCGCAGGTTACCATCGGTCTAGTCCTTCCACTCTCAATGGACTGCGACGTCCCAAGTCGTTTTCCCTGGCGCCATGGCCTTAGAACACCGTCAACTACATGCACAGGCCTCTAAAGACTGTAATATGGCCTTTTGCGGCCTAATAAAGCCTTACACGTAAATCACGTGCTTCCACGTGCCTGCGCAGGTTACCATCGGTCTAGTCCTTCCACTCTCAATGGACTGCGACGTCCCAAGTCGTTTTCCCTGGCGCCATGGCCTTAGAACACCGTCAACTACATGCACAGGCCTCTAAAGCTGTAATATGGCCTTTTGCTGCCTAATAAAAGCCTTACACGTAAATCACGTGCTTCCACGTGCCTGCGCAGGTTACCATCGGTCTAGTCCTTCCACTCTCAATGGACTGCGACGTCCCAAGTCGTTTTCCCTGGCGCCATGGCCTTAGAACACCGTCTACTACATGCACAGGCCTCTAAAGCTGTAATATGGCCTTTTGCTGCCTAATAAAAGCCTTACACGTAAATCACGTGTTCCACGTGCCTGCGCAGGTTACCATCGGTCTAGTCCTTCCACTCTCAATGGACTGCGACGTCCCAAGTCGTTTTCCCTGGCGCCATGGCCTTAGAACACCGTCAACTACATGCACAGGCCTCTAAAGACTGTAATATGGCCTTTTGCGGCCTAATAAAGCCTTACACGTAAATCACGTGCTTCCACGTGCCTGCGCAGGTTACCATCGGTCTAGTCCTTCCACTCTCAATGGACTGCGACGTCCCAAGTCGTTTTCCCTGGCGCCATGGCCTTAGAACACCGTCAACTACATGCACAGGCCTCTAAAGCTGTAATATGGCCTTTTGCGGCCTAATAAAGCCTTACACGTAAATCACGTGCTTCCACGTGCCTGCGCAGGTTACCATCGGTCTAGTCCTTCCACTCTCAATGGACTGCGACGTCCCAAGTCGTTTTCCCTGGCGCCATGGCCTTAGAACACCGTCAACTACATGCACAGGCCTCTAAAGACTGTAATATGGCCTTTTGCTGCCTAATAAAGCCTTACACGTAAATCACGTGCTTCCACGTGCCTGCGCAGGTTACCATCGGTCTAGTCCTTCCACTCTCAATGGACTGCGACGTCCAAGTCGTTTTCCCTGGCGCCATGGCCTTAGAACACCGTCAACTACATGCACAGGCCTCAAACTGTAATATGGCCTTTTGCTGCCTAATAAAAGCCTTACACGTAAATCACGTGCTTCCACGTGCCTGCGCAGGTTACCATCGGTCTAGTCCTTCCACTCTCAATGGACTGCGACGTCCCAAGTCGTTTTCCCTGGCGCCATGGCCTTAGAACACCGTCAACTACATGCACAGGCCTCTAAAGCTGTAATATGGCCTTTTGCTGCCTAATAAAAGCCTTACACGTAAATCACGTGCTTCCACGTGCCTGCGCAGGTTACCATCGGTCTAGTCCTTCCACTCTCAATGGACTGCGACGTCCCAAGTCGTTTTCCCTGGCGCCATGGCCTTATAACACCGTCAACTACATGCACAGGCCTCTAAAGACTGTAATATGGCCTTTTGCGGCCTAATAAAGCCTTACACGTAAATCACGTGCTTCCACGTGCCTGCGCAGGTTACCATCGGTCTAGTCCTTCCACTCTCAATGGACTGCGACGTCCAAGTCGTTTTCCCTGGCGCCATGGCCTTAGAACACCGTCAACTACATGCACAGGCCTCTAAAGACTGTAATATGGCCTTTTGCGGCCTAATAAAAGCCTTACACGTAAATCACGTGCTTCCACGTGCCTGCGCAGGTTACCATCGGTCTAGTCCTTCCACTCTCAATGGACTGCGACGTCCAAGTCGTTTTCCCTGGCGCCATGGCCTTAGAACACCGTCAACTACATGCACAGGCCTCTAAAGCTGTAATATGGCCTTTTGCTGCCTAATAAAAGCCTTACACGTAAATCACGTGCTTCCACGTGCCTGCGCAGGTTACCATCGGTCTAGTCCTTCCACTCTCAATGGACTGCGACGTCCCAAGTCGTTTTCCCTGGCGCCATGGCCTTAGAACACCGTCAACTACATGCACAGGCCTCTAAAACTGTAATATGGCCTTTTGCTGCCTAATAAAGCCTTACACGTAAATCACGTGCTTCCACGTGCCTGCGCAGGTTACCATCGGTCTAGTCCTTCCACTCTCAATGGACTGCGACGTCCCAAGTCGTTTTCCCTGGCGCCATGGCCTTAGAACACCGTCAACTACATGCACAGGCCTCTAAAGCTGTAATATGGCCTTTTGCTGCCTAATAAAAGCCTTACACGTAAATCACGTGCTTCCACGTGCCTGCGCAGGTTACCATCGGTCTAGTCCTTCCACTCTCAATGGACTGCGACGTCCCAAGTCGTTTTCCCTGGCGCCATGGCCTTAGAACACCGTCAACTACATGCACAGGCCTCTAAAGCTGTAATATGGCCTTTTGCTGCCTAATAAAGCCTTACACGTAAATCACGTGCTTCCACGTGCCTGCGCAGGTTACATCGGTCTAGTCCTTCCACTCTCAATGGACTGCGACGTCCCAAGTCGTTTTCCCTGGCGCCATGGCCTTAGAACACCGTCAACTACATGCACAGGCCTCTAAAGACTGTAATATGGCCTTTTGCGGCCTAATAAAGCCTTACACGTAAATCACGTGCTTCCACGTGCCTGCGCAGGTTACCATCGGTCTAGTCCTTCCACTCTCAATGGACTGCGACGTCCCAAGTCGTTTTCCCTGGCGCCATGGCCTTAGAACACCGTCAACTACATGCACAGGCCTCTAAAGCTGTAATATGGCCTTTTGCTGCCTAATAAAGCCTTACACGTAAATCACGTGCTTCCACGTGCCTGCGCAGGTTACCATCGGTCTAGTCCTTCCACTCTCAATGGACTGCGACGTCCCAAGTCGTTTTCCCTGGCGTGGCCTTAGAACACCGTCAACTACATGCACAGGCCTCTAAAGCTGTAATATGGCCTTTTGCGGCCTAATAAAGCCTTACACGTAAATCACGTGCTTCCACGTGCCTGCGCAGGTTACATCGGTCTAGTCCTTCCACTCTCAATGGACTGCGACGTCCCAAGTCGTTTTCCCTGGCGCCATGGCCTTAGAACACCGTCAACTACATGCACAGGCCTCTAAAGACTGTAATATGGCCTTTTGCGGCCTAATAAAGCCTTACACGTAAATCACGTGCTTCCACGTGCCTGCGCAGGTTACATCGGTCTAGTCCTTCCACTCTCAATGGACTGCGACGTCCCAAGTCGTTTTCCCTGGCGCCATGGCCTTAGAACACCGTCAACTACATGCACAGGCCTCTAAAGACTGTAATATGGCCTTTTGCGGCCTAATAAAAGCCTTACACGTAAATCACGTGCTTCCACGTGCCTGCGCAGGTTACCATCGGTCTAGTCCTTCCACTCTCAATGGACTGCGACGTCCCAAGTCGTTTTCCCTGGCGCCATGGCCTTAACACCGTCAACTACATGCACAGGCCTCTAAAGGCTGTAATATGGCCTTTTGCTGCCTAATAAAAGCCCTACACGTAAATCACGTGGTTCCACGTGCCTGCGCCGGTTACCATCGGTCTAGTCCTTCCACTCTCAATGGACTGCGACGTCCAAAGTCGTTTTCCCTGGCGCCATGGCCTTAGAACACCGTCAACTACATGCACAGGCCTCTAAAGCTGTAATATGGCCTTTTGCTGCCTAATAAAGCCTTACACGTAAATCACGTGCTTCCACGTGCCTGCGCAGGTTACCATCGGTCTAGTCCTTCCACTCTCAATGGACTGCGACGTCCCAAGTCGTTTTCCCTGGCGCCATGGCCTTAGAACACCGTCAACTACATGCACAGGCCTCTAAAGACTGTAATATGGCCTTTTGCGGCCTAATAAAGGCCTTACACGTAAATCACGTGCTTCCACGTGCCTGCGCAGGTTACCATCGGTCTAGTCCTTCCACTCTTAATGGACTGCGACGTCCAAAGTCGTTTTCCCTGGCGCCATGGCCTTATAACACCGTCAACTACATGCACAGGCCTCTAAAGACTGTAATATGGCCTTTTGCGGCCTAATAAAGCCTTACACGTAAATCACGTGCTTCCACGTGCCTGCGCAGGTTACCATCGGTCTAGTCCTTCCACTCTCAATGGACTGCGACGTCCCAAGTCGTTTTCCCTGGCGCCATGGCCTTAGAACACCGTCAACTACATGCACAGGCCTCTAAAGACTGTAATATGGCCTTTTGCTGCCTAATAAAGCCTTACACGTAAATCACGTGCTTCCACGTGCCTGCGCAGGTTACCATCGGTCTAGTCCTTCCACTCTCAATGGACTGCGACGTCCAAGTCGTTTTCCCTGGCGCCATGGCCTTAGAACACCGTCAACTACATGCACAGGCCTCTAAAGACTGTAATATGGCCTTTTGCGGCCTAATAAAGCCTTACACGTAAATCACGTGCTTCCACGTGCCTGCGCAGGTTACCATCGGTCTAGTCCTTCCACTCTCAATGGACTGCGACGTCCCAAGTCGTTTTCCCTGGCGCCATGGCCTTAGAACACCGTCTACTACGTGCACAGGCCTCTAAAGCTGTAATATGGCCTTTTGCTGCCTAATAAAGCCTTACACGTAAATCACGTGCTTCCACGTGCCTGCGCAGGTTACATCGGTCTAGTCCTTCCACTCTCAATGGACTGCGACGTCCAAGTCGTTTTCCCTGGCGCCATGGCCTTAACACCGTCAACTACATGCACAGGCCTCTAAAGACTGTAATATGGCCTTTTGCGGCCTAATAAAGCCTTACACGTAAATCACGTGCTTCCACGTGCCTGCGCAGGTTACCATCGGTCTAGTCCTTCCACTCTCAATGGACTGCGACGTCCCAAGTCGTTTTCCCTGGCGCCATGGCCTTAGAACACCGTCAACTACATGCACAGGCCTCTAAAGCTGTAATATGGCCTTTTGCTGCCTAATAAAGCCTTACACGTAAATCACGTGCTTCCACGTGCCTGCGCAGGTTACCATCGGTCTAGTCCTTCCACTCTCAATGGACTGCGACGTCCCAAGTCGTTTTCCCTGGCGCCATGGCCTTAGAACACCGTCAACTACATGCACAGGCCTCTAAACTGTAATATGGCCTTTTGCGGCCTAATAAAGCCTTACACGTAAATCACGTGCTTCCACGCCTGCGCAGGTTACCATCGGTCTAGTCCTTCCACTCTCAATGGACTGCGACGTCCCAAGTCGTTTTCCCTGGCGCCATGGCCTTAGAACACCGTCTACTACATGCACAGGCCTCTAAAGCTGTAATATGGCCTTTTGCTGCCTAATAAAAGCCTTACACGTAAATCACGTGCTTCCACGTGCCTGCGCAGGTTACATCGGTCTAGTCCTTCCACTCTCAATGGACTGCGACGTCCCAAGTCGTTTTCCCTGGCGCCATGGCCTTAGAACACCGTCAACTACATGCACAGGCCTCTAAAGACTGTAATATGGCCTTTTGCGGCCTAATAAAGCCTTACACGTAAATCACGTGCTTCCACGTGCCTGCGCAGGTTACCATCGGTCTAGTCCTTCCACTCTCAATGGACTGCGACGTCCAAGTCGTTTTCCCTGGCGCCATGGCCTTATAACACCGTCAACTACATGCACAGGCCTCTAAAGACTGTAATATGGCCTTTTGGCCTAATAAAGCCTTACACGTAAATCACGTGCTTCCACGTGCCTGCGCAGGTTACCATCGGTCTAGTCCTTCCACTCTCAATGGACTGCGACGTCCCAAGTCGTTTTCCCTGGCGCCATGGCCTTAGAACACCGTCAACTATGCACAGGCCTCTAAACTGTAATATGGCCTTTTGGCCTAATAAAGCCTTACACGTAAATCACGTGCTTCCACGCCTGCGCAGGTTACATCGGTCTAGTCCTTCCACTCTCAATGGACTGCGACGTCCCAAGTCGTTTTCCCTGGCGCCATGGCCTTAGAACACCGTCAACTACATGCACAGGCCTCTAAAGACTGTAATATGGCCTTTTGCGGCCTAATAAAGCCTTACACGTAAATCACGTGCTTCCACGCCTGCGCAGGTTACCATCGGTCTAGTCCTTCCACTCTCAATGGACTGCGACGTCCAAGTCGTTTTCCCTGGCGCCATGGCCTTAGAACACCGTCTACTACGTGCACAGGCCTCTAAAGGCTGTAATATGGCCTTTTGCTGCCTAATAAAGCCTTACACGTAAATCACGTGTTCCACGTGCCTGCGCAGGTTACCATCGGTCTAGTCCTTCCACTCTCAATGGACTGCGACGTCCCAAGTCGTTTTCCCTGGCGCCATGGCCTTAGAACACCGTCAACTACGTGCACAGGCCTCTAAAGCTGTAATATGGCCTTTTGCTGCCTAATAAAGCCTTACACGTAAATCACGTGCTTCCACGTGCCTGCGCAGGTTACCATCGGTCTAGTCCTTCCACTCTCAATGGACTGCGACGTCCCAAGTCGTTTTCCCTGGCGCCATGGCCTTAGAACACCGTCAACTACATGCACAGGCCTCTAAAGACTGTAATATGGCCTTTTGCGGCCTAATAAAGCCTTACACGTAAATCACGTGTTCCACGTGCCTGCGCAGGTTACATCGGTCTAGTCCTTCCACTCTCAATGGACTGCGACGTCCAAGTCGTTTTCCCTGGCGCCATGGCCTTATAACACCGTCAACTACATGCACAGGCCTCTAAAGACTGTAATATGGCCTTTTGCGGCCTAATAAAGGCCTTACACGTAAATCACGTGCTTCCACGTGCCTGCGCAGGTTACCAT